>SNQJ01S0063313.1:0-29914 GCA_010110895.2 Picea sitchensis
TGAGTTATTAAAGTTGTTGTTATGAGAATCACTATGATGCTAAGAAATTATTGTTTCAGCTAGGAAATAAATTGTTTATGAAAATAAATAATGTTTAGAATTTTGAGGATGTTACAGTCAAAAACTCTAAGGGCCTAGGCTATAGCCTATAGGTATTAGGGACTTGGAGGTTGGGTTCAGAGCCAAGCATTTCTTTATGCAGTATTGCAGCCCCTTCCTCTGTTTGCCCAGAGAAAAACCTCCGTTACAGGTATGGATTGATGACCGGTTCAATCTTAGAAGTGGTTCCAGCTATAACTCATGTTGACCAATATGCCTATGCTTTTCTTTCATTTTTTATTTTATCAATTTCTAGGTGGACATCTTAGGTACCCTTGTCCATATCGAATTAAGATTCAGCTTGCTGCAAAGATTGATGCATACGCGAAACTAAGGTTCAGGTTGCTACAAGAACTGATGCATACCTCAAGTTTTAAAGTCCTAGGTTTCCATATACATGCAACACTGTAACACATTAAAAAAAAAAAAACTGTAGTAAATGATACTTTGTGATTTACATATAAAAACGAAAGGCACTAAAAATTTAGAACCGTCGTTAAAAAAATTTGACTGGCAAGAATTATTTGAAATTCCAAGCCTGCTCGTCAGTTCCAGGGCTGCTTGGCGTTTGTTGATGATAATGAGTAATAAACACTGTACCTCCCGTACGGGATGAACCAGCCAGTGAACCGAATTGGCGAGCTTTAAACACCCCTTGCCAGTATTGAATGAAGTTGCGTTAATCACTCCTGTCAGTTTACGCGCATCTCGAGGTCTGTCATTGAATGCCAGTTTACGCTCATCTCGAGGTATGTCATTGAATGGGGTTGCATTGTCATATGCAGGAAATTTGGAGCAACGACATCTGTACTCGGTTTCAGCTCACTAACTGCTTCGTACAGTAAAGTACTTATTATGATAGCACATGTGCACTGCTGCGAGATACCCACACATGGATTCTAGCACCATATAGCTATCCATCTATCAAATAAAACAAAAGGGCATGTGCTGAAACGACTGCTCTTCATATTAGTCCCTGCCTATAGGATATAGTGATGAGTGTGCACGTTGTATATTAGTTAAACTCATTTACCATAAATTTATGTTGTTTAACAAAGTCTAGCCTTATTCTGTTGAATTTTTATACTTAAATATTTTTTTTTTATATTGTTATTGGTTAATGAATTTAATCTTTTATGGTAAAGGTGACAAAATTTATGGTTTTGTAAACAATGGGAATTTATTATCATGTACTTAGGGCAATGACGATGCAAGTTATACTGAGAAACAAAGGCATTTATGGTCATGTATTGAGTTGAAAATGAAAATTTATGATCATGTACTCAGGCAATGGCGATGCAAGTTACATCGAGAACCCTCACAGATAAAGACATGTTTTTTGTATATTTCAGATGCTCTTTGAGACTGCCATTGAGAAGCTCATATTTTCCCAAGGGGTAGCTTGCCCGTCTCGGTCTTTAGAAATTTGAAGCAATAAGTTGAAGGGGATACTGCAGTCATGTCTCCCATTGCAGGGTTTGATTTCACGAAGGAGGTATAGAAACTTTTCCCTGCTAAATTAGAGCATACATAGTTTGATTGATTCCTGGTGGATGCGAGGTCACCCTAAGGGCATCTGCTGCAGTCAACACGTTGAGTGATTGTGATCATTGTTGCCATGATGATGTTCTATTGCCTCGGTTTTTTCTTCTCCTCCACCCACTAACATTCTTGAAGGCTCAATATTAACATAACACAAATTGACATGCACTGAGACATCGACGACCACGTGTTGTCTTGTGTAGTTATAATTAAAGATTATATGGAGAAAAAGGTGAAGACATTGGTGGAAAAATCGAATCCAGATAATGAAGCAGGCGCATAGACCCCCCCAATTCAAAAATCGAATCGTGAAACTTCCATAAGGTGGATGTGGCTAAGAGGACATGATTCGTCAATAATTCTGGATAAATGATAAGGTTGTTGCAATATTTAATGATATGATCCTTATTGTATTTATTCTTATTTATATGTAATCCTTCAGGCATCATTGAACAAGAGGTCAGACACAATGTAATCCAAGCGAAAGCGGTCAGGGAGACGCCTTAGTGTGTAATCAAGCTCGATTTTAATATAAGTTTGTGTATTTTATTTATTTGTGTCTTGATGTGTTTAACCCTGCATGTATAATCCTTGAATTCTAAAAAGTGTTGTGAGGCCATAAACTAGTGTTGTAAGTCAGACCAAAGGTTGCACGTCAGAGCCGAGAAATCGCACATTCCAGTGAGGAGGAAGATCGACCATTGATCACATAATGGATCAACGATGATCCATTAAAACGATAGTAGTGGTATCAAGATCCCGGTGCATCGACCTATCCACCCCCCGATGTATTGTTAAACCAAGAGTAAAGTGGGACCTGAGTGCCTCGACATTCTCGCATCCCAGCACCGTGGTTCCACCGTCGAGTTCCATCCCACTGGTCGATCGGTACTAGGACATATCAAGAAGGAGTGGCAAGTGTAAATGTGTTGAACCTGCACATAAAAGATCTATGTAGAAATTAACATACACAGTTTGCAAAAAAGTATGAGAAAGAGAAACATGAGAGAAAGAATGGAAGAATTCTCATTAACCAAATGAATGAATGATAATTTACACATGATATACTATGTATAAATAAACTAATGCACACTGGAGGAGAATCCAATGCGCCATAGTGGTGGTCTAGAGTGATCTGGACACACACCAGCAATTTCGGAAGTAAACTTCCACCTAGTCTAGTCTCTAAGGCAGTTACGGGAGTGAACTGCCACCTAGTCTGAGTTAACTAGTCTCTTAGTTTTCATTTAACTGACTAAAACAGAGTGAAGTGAGGAGGCAATCAGGGAATCATAAGTAATGCGCTAGTCTGGTGATGATCACAAGGACAATGCACATTAGCTAGTGATAATCCCAATGTTGCAAGGTGATAATCTCAATGTGGCATCTAGAGTCCACTCAATTGATCAAACTAAAGTGTGAACTGAAGATAATATTCTCCTAGAGGAATATTCTCCCTAAACTATAGGAGACTGAATAATGACTAATAAACATAGGTAAAACCTTAGAAAAAATAAATCCTAGGTGTGTGTGAAGTATCTCCAACACCCCCCTGAACATCACTATGGTGAAAATAAAGAATGGGTCCTGTCAATGAGGTCATGTTAGGTACCCAAATACAAAAGATACATTGAAATAAAATAGGAAAGAGGGAACCCCCCCCTCACCCCCCCCCTCAAATACATTGAAATAAATAGGAAAGAGGGAACCCCTCACCAAAGTACAATATATGTAAAAACAGAAGAACCAACAGTTGCTAAGCAACTGTGTCCTTCACTCCAAGACCACTACGCAGAGAATGGAACTTCTTCTCAGTGAAGGTCTTGGTGAAGATGTCGATGATCCCCTTGTGTACTAAGTCCTGGATGTAGTGCATGTGGATATCGATGTGCTTCGTCTGTTGCCTCTGAACTGGATCTATGTAGAACATCAGAGTGCTTTTGTTTTCACACCATATGATGATCAACCGATAAAACTGAATTCCCAAATCAGTTAGAAAATGTTGTAGCCACATAGCTTGAATGGTTATGTAAATACCCCTATGTACTTTGCCTCGGCTGAGGATAGAGAAATAACATCCTGATTTTTTCTCGACCAACTGATAGACCCGGAACCAATACTGAGTGAGTAACCATATGTGGACTTGCGATCAATGCTATCGCCAGTCTAGTTAGAATCAGTGAACCCGATGAGGTCCAATGTAAAGTTTGTTGCATAGTGAATCCCAAAGGTGATGGTGCCCTGTACGTATCGAAGGATACGCTTCAAAGCCTTCCAATGTAGTTCATGTGGCTCCTGCATGAACCTGGAGACCGCTACAACTGCATAAGAGAGGTTTGGTCTAGAGTGTGTGAGATACAACAAGCTCCCCACTAGTTGTCTGTATAGTGTGTTGTCATCCAGTGGAGTGTCCTCGCCATCCTCAAGTCTAACTCCTAATAGGAAATGATTCGGTGCAGACTTGTAGTTTGTCATGTGAAATCACTCAAGGAGATCTCATGTATACTTGTCCTAAGACAATTTAATGTCTGATGCATCCTGACTGATCTCGATTCCAAGGAATAAATGTAGTGGTATGTCATCAAGAACCTGTCATGCAAAATCCTCTTGACTACAACAATTGCTGAAGTCAAGCAACCAATGATCAACAAATCATCAACATACATAACTAGGATTAGAAGTGAATCAGTCATCCTGAGCATGTAAACATTTGTGTCTGAATTACAATGTACAAAGTTTTGTGATAGTAGGTAGGAGTCCATATTGGAATACCATGCCCTCGAAGCCTACTTGAGGCCATAAAGAGACTTCTTCAATTAACAGACCAAAGATGAATCCTGCATAAATCCCTGGGGTTTCTCCATATAGATATCCTCAGAGAGATCTCCGTGAAAAAATGCATTCTTCATGTCCATCTGATGGACTTCCCATCCTTTGGTTGCCGCAATATTAAGTGCCAAACATATGGAATCCATCTTTGCTACTAGAGTGAAGGTCTCATCATAATCAATACTGTGCACCTGCTGAAAGCCTTTGGAAACTAGCCTAGATTTGTATCTGCTAACATGTCCAACCATTGCGTTCTTGGTCCTAAAGACCCATCTGCACCTGACAAGTTTACTTCCTGAAGGAAGGGGAACCAGATCCCAAGTCTAGTTCTCGAGGAGGGATTTGTAGTCCTCCTACATGGTGGATTCCCAAAAGGGATTTCCAGTAGCCTCACCATAGGACTGTGGATCTGAAGAATGAACCAAGAAAATATTCCTAGGTTGCATTGGTTCAGTGCAGTGAGTGCAAGAGGAGGCTGCTCGAAATCAGATCGAGTCCTCCTAGTATCAGCTGGATCCCCAACAAGATCTCATGCATCCTGAAGAGTAGTCTTGGCCCACTTGGGCCTCTTCTCTGGCTCTACATATGCATCTAAATGCACTAAATCTGCATCTGACTGTATTGACTCTTTATCTGGATCATCTGGATCCTGTAAATCATAACTCTCATTTGAAGAAGAGTCGGCATGTGCTTTTTCATCATCTCTGACAAGTGGAAGAAAAAAAGTGTCTGCATGCGGCTGTTGAGTTACATGCAAGACACTCTCCTCAAATTGGACTACGCTAAATGGTGAGATGGTTTGAGGAAGAATCTATGAGTCGGTATCCCTTCACATCGTCAGGGTAACCAAAAAATATACACTTTGTGCTCTGTGGATCAAGTTCCTTCCACTTCTCAGAGGGAATCCTGGCCCATGCACGTGAACCAAAAATACAGAAGTGGGTCACTTCTGGTTTAAGGCTGCTCCAAGCCTCATAGGGGGTCTTATTCTTGAAAATTCTATGGGGAGATTTGTTTTGGATGTAGGTTGCACAATTAAGTGCTTCATCCCATAATCTCTGTGGAAGTGACTTTGCATGTAGCATGCAAGATGCCATCTCTTTTAGAGATATATTTTTCCGCTCCACAACTATGTTTTGTTGTGGAGTATAAGGAACCTTGTGTTGCAACTGAATCTCGACCTCATGACAAATATTTTTTATCTCATGGTTGACATACTCTCCTCTATTATCTGTTCGAAGGAATTTGATTTTTGTTCTTGATTGTGTCTCAACAAGGGCTTTGAAATCTTTAAGGTGTTGAAAGACCTCTAATTTTTGCCTGAGAAAGAAAATCCATTTGAAGCGTGAGAAATCATCAACAAAAATGATCACGTACCTTTCTTTATTGATTGATGGATGTCGAAAAGGGCCCATGAGGTCACTATGGATCATATCTAAAGGAGAGGAAGCCTTCTAAGTCTTTCCTTTGTCAGATTTCTCTTGAGCGTGTTTTACAATAACACATCCCTCACAAATTCCTTTGGAGAAGTGGATGTCAGGTAGACCATAAACCATTCCATGCTTGCTAAGTTGTTGCGTATATCTGGAATTTAAATTCTTGAACCTCTCATGCCATATCCTACTTCTTTCATCAGCATGGGTAAGCAGTAATGCACAATCTCGTTCAATAAATTCAAAAAATGTGTAGAGTCTATATTGATGATTTACCTCACCGGTAAAAACTATGGAATTGGTTTGCATGTCATAGATATCCACTGCATCAAGTGTGAATATGACTCTCTTTCCAATGTCAGAGTTTGTCATCTGATACACGAAGATAATATTGATGGAAATTTTGGGAACGTGTAGCACATTTTCAAGGTTTTCGTTTGTGAGTTCAATTATTCCTTTGTCGGTGACCTCGACTGGAGAGTTGTCCGCCATCAGAATAGGAGGAGCTTTGCATGCATCCAACGAAGAATAGACTTCTTTTGTGGCTTCCATGTGTTGTGATGCATCCAAATCGATGATCCAAGCATCGAGAGAGGAGTTGATGGAAATCAAAGCATGGCTAGAATTGTCTTTCTTGGGATTCTGATCTTCTAGCTTCTTCTTCTTGGCACCCTCGGGGATGCAATCTCCAAGGTTGTTTTTCTAAAGTATTTGGGACATTTGATCTATTTTTTTCTACATACATGCGGATTCTAGATGGAATGCTTTATGGAAGTAAGTGCATTTCTCCCCTTTTCTTTCCTTTCCATCTTTGGATCAGGAGGCATCGTTGAAGGGTTTTGAGTACCATTCTTTCTTTGGATTTGCATGTGCTTTCCTTTTATCTTTGTCTTTAGATTTATGATATTGATGAATTCTACCATATTGCATAGTAAGTGCATGTGCATTTGGGCCTTTGATTTTTCCCATATTGATGAGCTTGTTCTTCTCTTGTGTCAAAGACTCGATAAAGGCCTTAAGAGAGGGCATCGTCCAGGTGGCTCCAGAGGAGAGCCTAACTAAATGAAATGTAGATACAAACATTGAGTATTCGGGACCAAGTTTGGATAGAATGTCAAGAACCATTTGTTTATCCTCCTTATATTTATCAACCCTGTAAGCCTTGAGTTGTGACAACAAATCCTTATATTTGGTAAATAAATCCTGGAGATTGTCGAAGGTTTTTGGATCCAAAGTGAGCAATTCCACCTCGAGCATGTGTCCCCTCATATCATCCTATTTGCCAAAAATCATTTCCATGGTGTTCCAGGCTTCTTATCGGAAAAATCAATAAGTGTGGACCAAATTAATCTCCCTAACTTCGATAGGAAGCTAGAACAAAACAAGACAAAATACAAACTTCACCTTAGATTTCATTGTCATATAAACTAGTTCAGAGAGGGACACGTGACATACCTTTTAAATGATGCTTGAACCTTGCTAGTGTCGTCCTTGTCGCTCCATATTTGGATTTGTGGGATGGTGAACCTGTTTAAGAAGCACAAACCAACAAAGAGAGATAACAAAGATATATATATATATTCCAATTAATTCTATGTATAAGATCAAGGAGTTATACAATAAAAGTCAAGACACCTTTATAGGGAAGAAATGTATTGTTGCATTATATTAAAATGGAAAGTGGAGAATACAACCCATGCCTTGATGTTGCAAGGTCCTTTTCAATGACTCTTTTCTCCAACACACACACCTTAGCTCCAATGCCTTTGATGAAGAAGATCCACCATCTGACTTAGAGAGCTAAAGAAAATATATCTCAAGTATAATCTATAGCATAACTCTTCATACATATGCAAGCCTTTGCAAACCTTATCCTTTCCATAAGAGATCCCTCTTTATATAGGGTGAAAGAGGGATAGATGAGGAGATTAGGATGATCCCACTAATTCAGAGAAGCAAGTAAGATCCAAACCGATCAGAGGCCACCTCATCTTCTAGAAGATTCCCTTCTAGAACATTCTTGAATTTTGACTTTTCCCTTGTTTAAGCATCGTCGCACCCTATGCACAGGCAACCCGTGATGACATCGCAGTCCAACTTTGGTGCAGGGTGCGATGATCAATCATTATCGCACCCCAAGTATAGATCAGGGTATGACGATCTCCCTTGTCATAGTTTTTAAGGAAGAAAAGGTAAACCACTTTTTTCATGGAGAAAGTCTCTTTTAGTGTTTTCATGGAACATGTAAGTGATTTATGCACATTTCATCATTTGATCATTGGAGTGACCAAAATAATGTGTAACAGAATGCCCCCCAAATTATGAAGTTGGAACCCGTGACTGAAAAACTTTGTAGAATGTGTGTGTCGAAAATAAGGAGTGCATCAGTCAGGAACCTGCAAACAATCAAGCATCTGCATAATAATATACCATATTCTAATGTAGTCATTCCCATACTCAGACTACACGTGACTCTAATCATAAGTTTCAAGTGATTCATGGCCACTAAAGATACACTGTGGATCCATGTCATCATGATTCAACATAGCCACGAGAAATACACTGTGGATCTATGCTCTTTAAAGAATTCAAATTTGGACATAGCCACGAGACATACACAATGGATCTATGTGTTAGTACAAACTTATGAATACTCCGTCACAACCTAGACTGATATGATGAGATCCAGGGTCTTCAATTCTATCGTCTCTAAGTACGAATCTAGCCATGTGATTACAGGTGTTGAAGTCGAACATGGTAGAAACCACTTGATTACCGATCATTAATGAAAATTGTTAACAAGTATGAGGGAAATCACCATTCATGTCAATGACTTCCAAGTTACTCTAGTACAATCCAATGAATGTGAATGAATGAGTTGAATTCAAACACTCGATAGAATCTTCCAATCAGAGGCCAATGATGTGAACCCACTATTGAAAGCGAAGAGACCTTCCATTGAGGCATGCAATATCCAAGGTACTAATGTGATTTCTAAGTCGTGTTCCCGGATAATGAGTTGAATTCGACAGGAAAAGACTCATCATAGGAGGGCCTTAATGTATCCCCCATCAATGACACAAAATATGTAACAGATTTGAAGTAGATCAGAGTATGAAGTGATTCAAAACTGACTCAGAGAAGGCCGACATGGTAGAAAATTTATAACTGTAGATGGTCGACTCGATAGAAGACTTGTTTAGGTTGGAATTCTCTTGAACATATGAATGACATGACAATTGTCTTGGAAACATTGAATCAAGAAGGACCCAACATATGAACTTATGGATGGTCAAACGAGAGAAAAATGGATTTCCCAACTCCAATACAGCAATGAAGGGGGGTGTCATGTTCAAGAGTGACTTTACTGCCACTAACACAGATACAGATACACATTTCTTTCCCAATTTCCCCCCACCATTTCTGGTGATTACCTCTTTATTTTTATGCAAGATTGAGGAGGATAACATATGCTTGTAATGTAAGCTCATCCTTCAGACGAGTCCCTCAGAGTATGTTTAACGAACCCTAAGAAGGAGTTTTTCAATCCCATAGGGTCCTTTCGATGCTTGTTTTGCAAGTCCAAAGAAAGAAAACTCAAGGGTTTTTCATGTTTAGAGAGTCTAGAAAAAACTTAAAGAGAAATCCATAATGTCATTTTTCATAAGTTAGTCTAACGAGACTGAAAAAAAGATAATCTACTGCTCATCAGAGATTTTCTTCAAATAATTTTACGAGCGTGAAAAGAATAAGGTCCCTCGACTATCTTTTCGTGTTTAGGGATCTTGAAAAGAGCTTAAAGGATACTCCATAAGATTCGTTTTTCGTATTACCAATGTGAGTTAGAAAAAAAGATAAAAGGTTACTTGATTGCATTCTCATGGTTTCACGAGCGTGAGAAAGAATTAAGACTGTGCTCAGAGTTTTTCCTAAAAAACCGTAAAAACATATGTACATAATAAAAACACACAAAAACAACCAAAAATGGTGGATCCCTGTCAAACGTCTCGTCCTTAGATATTTCAATTTGTAATAGAAAACACTTTGTGAAGTTGGTTAGAGTTTAGGGCATAGGTAAAATATAAAAAATTATTTAATTTTGCAATAAAATATGGTAAAAAGTAATAAAATAGGTAAAAACAACCCATTTACCATTTCATTTTGCAATTTCACCCAAAAAGTGCCCAAAACCCTCTTTTTCTTCCAAATTTCAAGCATCGATTTCGGAGCACAAGGTGGACCATTTCGCAAACTGCTTCCGTCAAAAAGGTAATCTCTTGCCCCTTTCTCCTTTCATGGTTTAAAATTTCAGTTTTATTGGTTTAATTTTGAGTTTAGGTCGTTTTTTTGGAGGTCACTACGCTTTGAGATCGTCGCAGGCTAACAGTATCATGAACTGCGGCAATCTCAAATCATCGCAGGGGACTCAAAGCTAGGGTGAGACGACGTCACTTTGCATAAAAGAAAATCCCTACGACAACCACAACTCAATTTTTGAAAAAACAAATGAGTTAGAAAAACTTCCAAGAATTGATTTTTTATGACTCTAATCATCTTTTGATGTTACTTGGTAGGTTTTCCTCTGTAAAAATGCTTGAGTGGAGGGAACGGGAGCATAAGGAAGAAGAATATTTTTCCGAGAATGACTCAGGCACTATCATGGCACTCTGGGAATGTGGTTTACTCAAGTTCTTCAAAATTCAGAGCATGAGAGCCCAACTGAGATTGTTGGAGTATCTAATCGACATGTGGGATGTAAATGAACCATCCTTTCACGTGGGTGTGAATACACTCACCTTATATATAAATGAAATTTACTTTCTGACGGGGTTATCTCATCAAGGCTCTTGGGTATCACTCTTGGGAAGCAGGGGTGGGGGAGAACCCATGGATTACTATGTTGCACACCATTGCATGCCAGGTATGGAAAAGCATAGTGGTAAGGTTTCCATTAGGGATGTTCTAGATTTACCATTGAGAACCATCATATATACTATCACCAGGATGGCAGGAAGTGTGGCTCCCCACATGGCTTTGCAAAGCCACTTTCAATACGCCATAGAGTGTATGGAACCCCGGGTCTTCAATTGGTGCAAGGGTGTCTTAAAGAACATGAAAAATAAACTGACAAAGTGTTGGAATGGTCGATTGAAACAATTTGGTTATGGATCCATTTTAGTGTTCTTCTTCCTAGAGAGGCTCCCTGTCTTATGTTTACAGGTGTAGCGGGGCATACCCGCTCCAAAATATCCATGAATGAAAAGATGGGTGGATTTGATGGCTCATCACGATGGCATGCCTATCGTCAAGTATGACAAAGATTTCTTCCAATGGTTGAGAGATCAACTAATGATGGTGGAGGATTATTCTTACGCCAGGACAGAATTTTGTGGGGATCCTGACTTAGCTCTTCCTGAGGGATCTCAATGGAGAGACATAGATAAGAAGAAAATTTTAATTATATGATATTTTTTACATTTTAATTATATAACATTTCTTTTGTCATTTATCCAAGACTAATCAAGTGCTCTAAATAATTCATATGTGTCTCCTTATCGTCCTCCAGGATCATCTCCCATTCATAGGTGAGGACAGATAGGTGTTGTGGCGGGTCGAGGAGTTGCTGCCAAGGATCTTGAGGAGATCAAGCAAAACCTAGAGGGATTAACCATGAACATCCCTAATATCACGGTGGATGAACTTCCTCATCACTACCAACACCATACAATTGGTGTATCATCATCTATTAGTCGACTGCTCCATAGAGTAGCATGGGAAGTTGTTTTTTACAACGAAGAACATCCTTGATGCTTTTTTATATGAATCCATGAGCTTCATTCTTTTGATATTTTGGTCCTTGGACAAACACTTTTTGTAAATTTTGTCGTATTAATATAAAGTTCCTACCGACTTACTTGTTTTTTTTTTTTTTAAATGTCTATTTGGATTTATAAATGTCTCAAATATCTGTCTAACACATAATTAGTCAATGCATCTGTCAATGTGTTTAGACATCTAGGAATATGTTGATACTCAATATAATCAAAATGTCTTTCCAACAGGCGAATTCTTAACTATACCCGTAACAAAGTAGGACTTCAGATGGAATAAACGTTACTCAATTGAAATAATACTAACTATGAATCAAGTCGTACAATAAGATGACGGATGCCAAATGAAATGGCATCAGATAATAATTCGATAATTGCACTGTATTCTGCGATATTATTAGTTTTGTGACCAAGGCAAACATTGTGTAGACTGATCAACTCATCCGTGGGTGCATATATTTCCCATGTAGCAGATGCTAGATTTTGAGTACTACGACTAGCACCATCAACAAAGCCAATATAGGGTAGCGAATACACTGACATATGGAAACCAAATACAATGCAAGGTAAGCAGCTAAAAAGCGAAACAAAAACAAAAAAAACACACTAGAGTATGGTACACTAAAAATACACAACACTCATGCAAAAATAGTTTAAGCATAGTACTTCTTCAAGTAAATCCCATTTCTGGGTTCACTCAAAGGAATTCCATCATAATCTACCAGCTCATAAGCCCCTTTCTCCAACACTCGTTTCACAATATAAGGGCCACACCACATGGGCTCGAATTTACCAGCCCCTAATAAGTCACGATCCTATTCGTAAAGGAGAACAAAATCGCCCTCAGAAAAAACACATGGTTTAACATGCTTGTCATATTGATCTTTGACACACTTCTTATGAGTTTCAATGACTAAGGAAACATCATGACAAGTCTCATCTAATTGCATCAAATACAAGAGACGTTCTACTTCAGCTGAGGTGTTAGGGAGAAGTTCGAAAACTAGTTTCAAAGATGGGATTTCACATTCAATCGACATAATAACTTCAATATAATATACTAAATGGAAAGGTGTGAACCCTGTGGAAGATTTAATAGATGTCTAATAGGCCCATAATGCCGAGAAGAGCATCGTGTGCCAGCTTGACTTGTGAATTCCTATCATCCGTTGAAGCATAGTAGTAAGAACCTTGTTAATTACTTCAACCTAGCCATTGGCCTGTGGATAGTAAGGTGTTGAGTTTTCATGTCGAAGAACCAACTTCTCGGTAAGTTCAAAAATCATGAAATTGCGAAAATGACTACCATTGTTAGTGACGATGGCTTGAGGGACACTAAATGTAGTAACAATATGATTGAATATGAACAACACTGTAGTTTTCCTAGTGTTATCAAATGTAGGCATCGCCTCGGCCCATTTAGTGAAATAATCCACAACTACGATAATGTATCCATGCCCCCCCACCAAGTGAGGGTTACATGTCATGAAGTCAATACCCCATTTAGAGAATGGACCAAAGAAAACTACAGGGTAAGGAGGAGCAGGATGAGATAGGATCTGATTGTTATATGTGACAAGAGTGGAATTTCTGGAAGACAGTAATGCAATATTTAAACAATGAAGGCCAGAAGTAACCAACTCGCAAGATATTTTGGGCAGTGGCATACCCAAACATATGACCGCCACATGCTCCAAAATGACAATCATTCAAATATTGTCCAGGTTCATCATAGGTTAGACAATGTCAAAATATGGAATTAATACCACTACGGTAAAGGGTATCACAAAGGATAATATATTGACAGGCTTGATACCGAATACGACGACGATCTACACTAGAAAGATCGGGCCGAAAATTTTGGGTTTGGAGATAAATGATAATGTATCCATACCATATGTTGTCAGAACTGATCAGAAAGAGAGACTCATCAGGAAAGGAATCCTTTACCACAATTTCTGTCTTAGTAGAGGGAAGGTCACATATCAACTCAACAAAAACCAATATTTATTTGATTTGGCGTGCTCAAATTCCAAATAAAACTCGTGGAGAATCACTATCCATTTGGAGTATTTCCCCCTCAGCAATTTTTGAGTAAGGATGTGTTTCATAAGGTTGCAATCGGAAATGAATGTGGTTCTACGCAATAATATATAATGACAAAAACGTTGAACAACTTGAACAACTGCCAAGACCAGTTTATCCACATGCAAATATTTGGTTTGGGTGGTCGTGAGACTCCGAATCAAATAGTAGATAGCATGTTCATCATGTGAATCATCCTCTTGAACTAGAACCATAGCGATGGTAGAGTCTGAAGTAGCTAAGTACAAGAAATAATCTCAACTATAATCAGATGGAAATAAGATTGGTGTACGGGTTAAGGCAAGTTTCAAAGCTTCAAAGGCTTTGTTGGCAGTTTCATCCCATACAAAATCATGACCTTTTTTAAGAAGTCGAGTAAAACCTTTCGTTAATTCAACATAATTGGGGATGACTCGACGTAAAACAAATTCCTTCCCTTGCAAAATTTCGAGTTGGCGTAATGTAGGAGGAGGAAGATTGAGAATAGCTTCAACCTTCAGAGGGTTCACCCTAATCCCATTTGTAGAAACGATAAAACCAAGAAGTTGCTCGGAGTCCACACAAAAAACACATTTATGTGGATTCAATCGTATGTGATAATAGTAACAGTGTAGGAAAATGGTCTGTAAATGTGTCGGGTGATCTTGACAATGCACAAAATGCACCAGTAAATCATCTAGGTAAGGTTGTACAATGTTCTTAATATCATGAAAAGAATAAGACATGACACATTGAAAAGTCGCACCAACATTCTTGAGACTAAAAGGTAGTTTCCGGTATGCGAAGGTTCCCTAAGGGTAAATAAAATAAGTCTTATGTTGATCCACGAGTAAATTATTGATTTTATTATAGTCAGAGAAACCATCCATCAAAGAGAAGATTTCACTCCCGACACAGTGGTCAACGATCTGGTCAACAAAAGGGGTTCGATAATTATATTTGGGACAAGACTTGTTGATATCCCTATAATCTACACAAACAAGGATCATGCCTTGTCTCTTCGTAACCAGAACAAGATTAGACACCCAATCAATCAAAGCCATAAGATAGAAAAAATTGGCTTTAAGAAGTTTTTCAACTTCGAGTTTAATAAAAACAACTTTATGTGGATGTACTGGGTGAAGTCTTTGTTAAACGAGTTTAGTGTCTAGGTAAGTATTAATCTCATGTACAACAATATCTAGATCAATTCCAGGAATTTCTTCATAACTCCAGGACAAAACGTCACAAAATTCTTCAAAAAGAGCTTTGTAAATTCAGATCTCATCAACAGAACATGAGGCACCGATGTGAAAATTTTCCACGACTCCGGGTTTAATCAAAATATCTAGAGGGATGGTGGGTGAAATGTTACCCAAGTTCCCTTCATACAAAACATCGTGTATTGTTTCAGGAACAGAGGAAATAGTAACAACAGTAGACAAATTCGAAATCCATTGGTAACTCTCTATGGTCTCAGGTTCTAGGAAGAGAATAGAACGATGATGCCCATCATCCCATGGGGTATCTTCCATAGACACGATTGTCATGATCATCTCATCGTTGTGAAAAACTACGTGAAATGGATCTGGAGATGTGTCTACGAGAGAATGAGGAGAATGAGTTTTTGATTGAATAACTTGATAAGCCAATTCCATTGGACTTAAAGGCATGCTGTCTCCCTAACGAAGACATTCGTCAGAGCTAGGTACTATCCAAGGGTCATAAAAATAAGGGATTTCACCACCAATGGTTCATATCATGTTAATCAAAGCGACAAAAGGAGTAGGAATATAGGGTGGTGGAATGGGGAACGTCCCCATTAACAATAAATCCTTTAGAAGACCCACACCGACATTCTCATAACCAAGAGGTGTTTTCGAAATGAAAGGTACATTACTAGTACGTGAATCAGAATTAAAGAAGGTAAGTTGATCGACAGTAAAAACATTTCCTTGGTGAGGGAAACGTATCATATGGAAAAGAGTAGAAACAACTACACACATGGAATCAATCCAACTACGACCGGGTAGAAGGTTTTAATCGAGAGGTGCATCAAATACCTCAACCTCAACAGTAACCTCATTTCCTTCTAACGTAATAGGAAACGAAGGAAGAACACCATAAGGTTTAAATCCTGTACCATTAAATGATTTTAGAGTATTGTGTGACTCGGTAAGGGCAAGAGATCTAATGGATTTCCAACAAGTGGAAGACATGATGCAATTCGAGGCTCTTTGGTCAATAACGGTTTGACAAATATTCTTATTTTCCACAATAACTTGTATTTGAAACACTAATTGAGGAGGAAGCCTTGGAATATGATCTTCCAAGTCAAATATTATCAAGTTCGTATTGGTAGGATCAATTCCACCAATATCCTTTAACAATGCCTTCTGTTTCATAGGACAACTTTGAAGGACTTCGAGAGCCTACACCACAAGAGGTACCTACTGAAGATATTCTACAATACTGTAGTTTTTAGCATCACATGCGTGAGGATTAAACGATGACTTACGAACAACGCCCTTAGGAGGAGGACAAAGAACTGTATCTAGAATTGGTCGTTCGAGATGAAGAAGACTGTTGGGAGGTAAAGTTGATGGAGGAGGTTGAACCAAAGGAGGTGGTGAGTCATCAACTTTCTCTTTCGAAGGAGAATAATCTTTGGCTCGAGTAGCGATTGCAACTTCGTTCTTCTTGGAGTCACCAGTACACATAAGTACATAAGATGTGCTAGAGAGATAAGGTTGGTCATGAATGACCAATTGGGCCTACTGCTAAGAAGGAAAAGGTTGTGACAAAACGATGGGTGCAGGAGGTGTCCCGGTCCCTTGCAGGCACTTAGTAACCTCAACACGTCGTGGAAAACCTTTCATATAATGATCCTCACCACAGATAAGACAAGGATAAAGAGGTTTTCTCTTTTATTTGTCATCAACAGGCTGAGTCTTGGGTTTATCGGATTGTAGATTATTATTTTTCCCCTCTTTATTCTTACCCTTCCCTTTATTTTTATTTTCATTTTTACCGATAGGTGTATATTGAACTGAATTAACCTAAGAAGTTTTATTGGGAGAAGGAGTTGGAGGAGGAGTATTTTGTACATTAGCAGTAATAGACTTGGGATTGGAATGACTAGCTTGTTTATACTGAGTCTCAAGGTGAAACATGCTAATCACGACGTCATCAAAATGAGAAGCTACTGGAGGTGTTGGGGTTGGATGTGTAGATGGGTGAGGAGCATCAGGGATCAAGTCATATAGTGTGCCCGTTTGTGAATAAACGAGATCTAAATATTGAGCATGACTAATCGCCTACTCTTCAGTGATGACACCACCCATGGAAACATCATGGGATATAGGACCAATGAGTGACTTGGTAAACCACTTGGCCAATAGTTGATCAAGAAGGGGAACTTTGATTAAGCATCTTCTCCTCCTCCACTCATGAATATGATCAGAAATGTGAGTAGATGAGGATTGTTCAATTGAGCTCAAAATTTAGGTTCCTATCTCATATCGGATCGATAACTAGTAATGCATTAAAAAATACATAACTAAGGTGTTGAAGTCATTGAAGAATCCTCGTGGCAATTCAATATACCATTTGGTTGCCAAACCTGTCAGAGTTTGTTGGAAAATACGTAATCTAATGGAGTCATCCATTAAATAGTTGGATGAACACCAATTATGGAAAGTCATGATGTGATTATTTCGGTCTTCCCCTGATCGACCATCAAACTTAGGAATGTCTGATGGTAACTTTGCAGGTATGACCTGCCAATAAGGATAATGCAAGATAGGATCATTCAAAATCCTAGATAAATACGGTAAATCCAAAGTAGCAAGAAACAACAACTTCCTTTTCACTTGAGGAAACTAGTAATTTTGAGGAGGTAGTCCCGTAAGTATAACAGTAGGACCATAAGAAGTCTATAGATAGTTAGAGGGTCCTGTCAAATTTGGTGGTGGAGTTTTTTGAGACAAATAGCCAACTTGGGTTGGTTATTGGGTAAGCTTCCTTGGGAAGGAGCATTAGACTGAAAACCTTGACCCCAGGTAGGATTCATAGAACCTAGATATGGTTTCCTGGGATTAGGGGGTACAAAATAATTAACTTGAGGAGGTTCACCCCCAGGCGGTTGTTGATTGCCTTGGAAAGGAAAAATACAATATTGAGACTGTAATCAAAGGGTATATTTCCCGTACACTGGGTTATGACCCCCAACTTGAGGTTCCCCCCCAACTTGAGGTTTCCCCGCAACTTGAGATGGCCCCCCAACTTGAGGTTGACCTCCAACAGGAATTTGAAAACCAGAAGCGACAGAATGACTTTTTCGTCCAACTTGATTGGATCTACTAGGGCCAGGAAAATTATATCCTCCATGTGAAGGTGGAGGAGGAATTCTAGGCCCCCCCGGAGAGAACCTGGGTAGGTGTAGGAACAAAACTACTAGCAGCATTATACTGAGGATGAAAAAAAAGAGTAGGCCCTCCGGATGGATTCTCAGCAGGATTAGCAATAGAAGTATTCAGAGTGTGATACCTAGGTGGAAGTGACGAATTTGATCTAAGAGGAAGTGGTGTTCCAATAGGATCTTGAGTGATTACCACACTTCCGACAGAAACATGTGTAAC
The DNA here is from genome assembly GCA_010110895.2 of Picea sitchensis. NCBI lineage: Eukaryota > Viridiplantae > Streptophyta > Pinopsida > Pinales > Pinaceae > Picea > Picea sitchensis. The sequence continues at coordinate 18,439 of SNQJ01S0063313.1, forward strand.
ATATGGGACCATGGTAAAGCTAGCGAGCTGGAGAGGAATAATTGTATGAGAACCAACCAACAATTTCTCTGAGAGTGTGACAACATTAATGGTCATGCTAGTAAAATTATCCAAGGGTAATTTATAAGAATTGGAAGTCACAAGCGTATGTGATGCCATAGGTTGAATAGAGTTCCTCTGGCGTAGGTGGCTCATTCCTATTTTTTCAAAAATATTGTGTCCCGAAGAGGTCCTCCAAAGAGAACAGACAGGGTCAGAAGAGCTAGGATTAAAAGTTCCAGTAGTATGAACCGAAGTTCTAAATGATTCACTCTGAAAGGTTGGACTGTCTACATCAGACTTTGTGTGAGGTCCAATAGGTATTCTAGTATAATATTCATAAACAATGTCTCCCGATGAATTTATCCAGATCAAAAGTGGATATTGTACAACACTCAATAACAAATTTACAGGAAGTATGGTTTCCTCCAATGGAGTAGAAATTCCAATATCAAAGGATGCGTCGTTATTGACTTCTCCTTCAAGAGAACCCTCTGGTCAGTTAGGAAGCAAAAGAGTATATTCTTCCAGATCATCCAGAGGTAACCCTTACATCCTACGTGAACGATGAGGGTCGATGTTGGCCGCACCAAATAAAGAATGAAAGAAATCTATGGCCAACTAGAGAAACAAACAACACTCACTAATAAAATCTAGATATCAAACATGCAAACAAACCTTCTTATTTCGAAGTCACTAGTTGGTGATGAAATCCAATGTCGTGAAATCAAGACAAGAAGGGGCTGGGATAAAGCGGGTGGAAAAGTTACGTTGACGACTTGCTTAATGAACTTACACCCTGGTGTAAGATCCTACACATAATCATTGGTGTACCCTCCTAGGAGACCAAGTGAGGGCCAACGTCAATTCTTGGTACCGTGAAGAATCGCCCCTCCACAGTCACCTCGTGTAAATACTCTAAAGATATAGGCCACTAAGGTTACCAATTACAACAATGATGCATGGGGAAGCAATCGACAATTTGATCCACATGCAAGGGCAGAGTATCTAATCCTGAAGTCAACTCGAGAAGGTCCCCACATGATTTTCTTCTCAATTGACCCCTAATAATATGCGCAATATCTACACTAAGATCAATAAAGTAGGGTGAGTAACTTTGTCAGTCTTAATGTGACCTCGTGATTGACCCTTGTGTTAGAAGGGCTTCCCAGGACAAAATGTAGCAAGTGGATTTGTACTCTCCCTATCACGAGATACTATTGTGTGTTTTGATGATTTGGAGAGTGTGCCTTACAACCTATTCCAAAGCACTATCCTAGATAATGTTGGTGTATAAAAGTTCTGTAAAATAAAAGTTGCTAATAGATTTTAAAATTACATTGTATTTTAAAGGTTGTTGTTTACTCAAAAGGGAAACGGAAGTGAAACTGATGATGTATTTGACCTTGACCCAATAAGATGCAAGAAGATATGAAATGCAATCGTTTCATTCGATGAACTCTAATTATAATAGGGAGAAGGTTTCTCTTTCCAGAATACAAAAGTTACAAAGAACAATTTTTCAATCTTTGAATGATATGAATTCCAAACAATCAAAGTGTACTAAATATTCCAATTTTCTCTTTTCAACAAATATTTGAATGAAAGTTTTTCTTACAAAGACTATTAAAAAGAAGAATAAACTTCAGTCCTTTCCTTTTAAATAAGAATAGATAAATAATCCAAAAAAGAAATAATGGTCTAAGAAGACTAATGCACTCTCAACACTATTTCCCAAATCAAACTAACAATGCAAGCAAAAAATGAAAAGATAAGAAAACCTTTTGTTGAATGCAAACAATTTTTTTTTCTTAATCGGCAACAATCCAAAACTTAAAATCAATCCAAAACTCAAACGAAATCAAGAACTACTTATTAAACAAGCACCCAGGAACAAAGCCTTGAGATTATACCCTTGCGATAAGAAGCAAAAGATGAAATTTACAAATCTTATGAAGAAGACTCTCAATCCTTGAAAATGAATCAAAACTAAGCTTAAAATATGTAAACCAATCATTCACCAAAGCTAAAGGCCCATCCCAGTCAATGAAGACAAATATGGGCAAAGAAAAGAAAATTGACTGTCACTCCAACAATTCCTACAGGAATCGTCGCAGACTGTATAAAGGTACAGTGCAATGATGTAGGATCATCACAGGATGTCAGCAAGGCACAGTGAGACATCATCTCTCTGGTCTACACAAGAAGAGTGTGATGATAAAGAATCATCACAAGCTGAAAATAGGACATAATGCGACGATCTTTGAATATAAAGAAAATTTAGAAAAATGACAAAAAATTTCAATGAACCTTCAGGACCAGGGAGTCAAGATGGATCACCCACAGAATCATAGAATGAAATTGATCAAAAGAAGGAAGGCTAAAATAAAATAAGAAGCAAAAAACCAAAATAGGTCATATCCCCAATATGGTCTCCAATTTTGTTATCAGACAAATCGGTAAGTGCAGACAAAAACTAATATCCCTAACTTCCACAGGAAGCTAGATCAAAACAAGACATGATACAAACTTCACCTTAGACTTCATTGTCATATAAACTAGTTCATAGAGAGACAAGTAACATACCTTTTAAATGACACTTGATCCTTGCTAGTGTCATCCTTGTTGCTCATTCTTTGGATTTGCGGGATGATGAACCTGTTTAAGAAGCACAAACCAACAAAGAGAGAGAACAAATATATATATATATATATATTCCAATGAATTCTATGTATAAGATCAAAGAGTTATACAATAAAAGTCAAGACACCTTTATAGGGAAGAAATGAATTGTTGCATTATATTAAAATGGAAAGTAGAGAATACAAGCCATGCATTGATGTTGCAAGGTCCCTTTCAATGGCTCTTTTCTCCAACACACACACCTTTGCTCCGATTCCTTTAATGAAGAAGATCCACCATCTGAGTTAGAGAGCTAAAGCAAATATATCTCAAGTATAATCTATAACATAACTCTTCATGCATATGCAAGACTTTGAAAACCTTAGCCTTTTCCATAAGATATCCCTCTTTATATAGGGTTAAAGAGGGATGGATGAGGAGATTAGGATGATCCCACTAAATCAGAGAAGCGAGTAAGATCCAAACCGATCGGAGGCCACCTCATCTTCTAGAAGATTCCCTTCTAGAACATTCGTGAAATTTGACTTTTCCCTTGTTTAAGAATCATCGCACCCTATGCACAGGCAGCCTGCGACGACGCCGCAGTCCAAATTTGGTGCAGTGTGCAACGATCAAGCATCATCGCACCCCAAGTATAGAGAAGGGTGCGGTGATCTCCCTTGTCATAGTTTTTAAGGAAGAAAATGTAAACCACTTTTCTCATGGAGAAAGTATATTTTAGTGTTTTCAGGGAAAATGGAAGTGAGTTATGCACATGTCGTCAGTTGATCACTGGGGCGACCAAAATAATGTGTAACAAGGATTCATTGGGGGTTTTACAGGAGGATATGTTAAATAGGAGTTCAGGAGAAATGAGACTGCAAATAGTTCCAAATGCTTCATCCATTCGATTTAGATACTTGGATTTTTCTATGGTTGATTTTGGTTCAATTTTTTTGTTCATGGTTAACCTGAATAATCCTCTGCCTCAAAGATGCATTATCATCTTCTCCTTCCATGCAAAGAAATTGTATGGTGTAAGAATGAAGTCTTTTGGAAATTCCATTTTTCCGTTGTCTTCAATCTTTGGTACCTGCAAAAATAATTTGGGGTGCCTTTTCCCTAGCATTCCACTGACTTTGATACCATGTAAATGTGTTCAACTTGCACAAAAAATATATAAATACCAAATGAAATACATAGTTTGCAGAGAAAATATGAGAAAAGAGACACATGAAAGAAAGAATGGAAGAATTATCATTAACCAAATGAATGAATTATAATTTACACATGATATACTCTGTATAAATCAACTAATGCACATTGGAGGAGAAGACAATGTGCCATAGTGGTGGTATAGAGTGATATGGATGCACACCATCAGTTACGGAAGTAAATTTCCACCTAAACCGGTCTCTTAAGTAGTTACGAGAGTGAACTACCACCTAGTCTGAGTTAACTAGTCTCTCATTCTTCAGGTAAATTGAATGAAACATAGTGAAGTGAGGAGGAGATCAGGGAATCATGATTAATGTGCTAGTCTGGTGATGATCCCAAGGACAATGCACATTAGCTAGTGATGATACCAATGTTGCATGGTGATAATCCCAATGTGGCATCTAGAATCCACTCAATTGATCAAACTAAAGTGTGAACTGAAGAGAATATTCTCCTAGAGGAATATTCTCCCTAAACTATAGGAGACTGAATAATGAATAATAAACATAGGTAAAACCTTAGGAAAAATAAATGATAGGTGTGTGTGAAGTATCTCCAAAAAGAAGCTGTGACAGATCCCAGAAACCTTGATACACCGACAAGTCGATACGTCCAATACCCGATATATCGTCAGCTGACGTAGGTGGACCATATAGGAAGTGGACATGTGGTGTTGTTCTATTAGAGTTCCATGTTGGTATCAGGCAGTTCTATTGCCTTGTTACAGTGGGTAAGGAGAATCCTAATGGAGGAAGAGTCAGTGGCCCGGATCACCTCAGTGACTCGGTATATCAAGACCAGAACCAACAAATTTAAAATCCAGCAGAAGTGGAATTAGGTCGATCTTCCGGCATTCAGTGGATCAAATAGATGTATGGTTTAAGTGATAATTGGAACCACCATTTTGGGCCTCTGATATCCCGATGTTCCACACTTCCAATGATCCATCGTGGAGATCTTTGGTCATTCATTTGTTTGGGATATTGACGATTGTCGCATGCAGACCGGATCGAGAGGACAATCAAGTTATGCATATCTAAATGGATACACATTGATCAACGGTAGAGGAGACACTAAACTAGTTATCCCTAGTTCTTAAGTGACAGTTCCATGAAAATTTAAAAAACAAGAGAAGTGGATATGAAGAAGGAGGGTTCGAGCACGAAAACTGTACATGGACAGCAAGATCGAGACTTGCGAAAGAAGGGTAAAATTATTATGAACTTTACAGGTGTGATCCAGGGTGCAGATATGATATGGATAATCTAGAGTGATCATTGGAGTTTATTTTCTACCAATAGGTTTATTCAACTAATGCATAGACCTGAGAACCCATAGGTCCTAGGATCGAAACTATTGAAAACTTAATCTTCGTGACCCCCATAATTGGTCTTCATCAGGTAATGGATCACTGCATAGACATGGTCACATGAGAAACTCTGTGACAACAAGTGGTATTCATGGACCTCCTAGCAATTTCAGTCTCAAACAACTAGATGATCATATTCATGAGCAAAGAATCTACATATCTCATAGTGTCTTTGGGCACCCTTTCCAAATCGAAAAGTCTGGGGAAGTTTCATCTTCATAATCAAAATAAAAAAATAATAAAACAACGATGATGAGAAGGCTTAAGACACATCCAAAGATTATCAATCATGATGTTCACCTTGTTTTAATGAGCAACATGAAGATGAATACTCCAGTGGAGTCATTAAGTGATGCAGGAGCATCCACAACCCATCAAGCGAGCCAACGCGTGGAGAGAGACAGTTGGACAAGCCAACAAACCAATTTTTGAATCTTACCTTGATAATGGTTGCGCCAAACATTAATGTGTTGATGTGATGAAGCGCACTTGTACATTGTAACGGACCTTGAGCAGATAAGCTCTCGTCCTTAGGTAGCTGAGGCATTTATTAGATTTAATGCAAGTAGATAATTTAATTAAGTCTAGATTAGACAGTTTTGGCTTTCGAGAGGGAAAACGGAATATAGGCACCCTCCTTTGTATTATTGTGAATTCATTCAGAGCATTGAGATTATCAACATTAACATTTAGGAGCAAGGAGAGAGCAAAGCAGAGAACTGGTGTAAGAATCCCCATGTACAAATATTGAATTAATAGGAAAGCTTTGATTCAATTTCCATGGCTTTGATTATTCTCTGTGTGTTGTTGATATTATGCTGTTGCATAATTGCTTCTTGCTTTTCCTATCTTCTGTATGTTGCGTATGTGATTGCAATACAGGTTCGATATCTGAGAGAATGAGGGAATGAGTTTCAATTGTTTCTCTGTTTGAGCTAGGAGATTCCTGCATAGAGTGCAGTGGAATTCCTCCGCATAGAGTGCGTTGAGGAGGCTGGACAGTTAAACTCTCATTCTCGTTTGCCCAGAAGTTGTGTTGAGTTATTCGAACCGTGCTGGTGAGTGCAGGTTTGATTGTAGTCTCAGAGGCGAGTCTGAGGAAAGGGAGACGAGGACTTCTGTTGCAGGTGAGTGCACAGGATTTGGACGACCTCAACCCTTTGAGAGCCGTTGGAGGTCGAGCACGTAAAGCGGGCATAAAGGTCTTTGAAAGAATCAGAGTTGGTGAATTTTAGGAGGGAGAGTTCCTTGCTAGTATTGTGGAACAGACCCAAGAGAAGCACCGAACGGGATAAGCTTCGGAGCAGGAGGATTCCTCAAGAGGAAGAGAGTCGACGACTTGAAATTCTGGAGAGAATCGTGAAGTTCCACAGACCATTGGATCTGGGAGAAGTAGCGAGAGATTTAACCTTCAAGAGTAGGGGGAACCCATTTGCCATCGCATATCGACATATCGGGGTTGGCGAGTGCAAGAGTTGCATGCACGTCGAAATCGCGAGTGGCGATTCCCCGATTTGATCGGAGCCGTCGATCGCCACGGAGGCACGTGGCAGGAGATCCCGGGAGGTCGGGATTCGACGTTTGGCGATTCTCGTTGCAAGGAGCTTCGATAGGTGAAGTCGCGATCCCGCGATTCCCGATCGCACGTGGGAGAAAAGGAAAAGCGGTGTAGCAATGTGGGGCCCGGGATATAGTGGAGGACAGGTGGCTTCGTGTCGGAGGATCGACACCTCGAGACTCGGGGTTTGGAAAGACAGGCTGTTGACATCTCGAGTAGCGATATCCCGAGTCGTTGATCATTGACTATCGGCATTCAGGGTTCGGAGTTTGGAGTTGCATGAGGAGTGCACATAGGGTTCGCGATATCGCGAAACCCGATTTCCCGAGGCAACTGCCGGTGGTCAACAAGAGTGTCCTGTGGGTGACTGAAGGTCTCAATATGGGATCGGAGGAGTAATATAGACTCTTCGGGCTGTGTTGTTGAAGGTCCTGGTGAGATCGGTTGTTCGCTGAGGAACGGTTGCACCAAGTGGTATCAGAGCGGGAAGAGGAGTTCTCTTTGTTCAGGTAGCAGAGAGAAAGAAAGAGAAAACATAATGCCGCCCAGAAGAGAAAGGCAGTCACCTGATCGTGAGGATAGGGACGCCCGAAGAAGGGGAAGACCGGTAGGTAACCCAGAGATGGAACGCCAGATGCGAGATCTCCGAGCAAGGATGGAGGAGATGGAGACTGCGCAGAGACGTAGAACTGACGCTGGGGAGTTCAGCGATTCCGAAGTTGAAGAAGAAGCTGGACATGAGGCAGAAGAAGTCACAGCAGAAGATGCTTCAACAGAGAGGTTGATCAGAGCCATCGCCAGAATGAGCTCGAAGACAAAAATGGACATTCCCGTGTATGAGGGAAGTCTAAATGCAGAAGAGTTGCTGGATTGGATCCGAGCACTCGACACCTACTTTGACTATGAGGATATCGAAGAGGATAAGAAGGTGAGACATGCTGTCACAAAGTTGAAAGGACATGCAGCCTTATGGTGGGATGAATTGCAGGCAGATAGGCGCTGCAAAGGCAAACAAAAGATCAAGAGCTGGGATCAGATGATCGCCAAGATGAAGGCGAAGTTCATTCCCAGAGACTACCAGATCACTCTGTTCAGGCGCATGCAGAACCTGAGGTAGAAGCTGATGACGGTGAAAGAGTACACCGAAGAATTTTATAGGCTCAACATTCGAGCTGGTCATCGGGAGAGTGATGACGAAAATGTGGCGAGATACCTAAATGGTCTCAGGTATGACATTCAGGATGAATTGAGCATGTTGACTATCAGGACGGTAGAAGATGCTTACCAGATGGCTCTGAAAGCCAAAGAGAAGCTGAGCCGAAAGCAAGGATAGCGAGGGCGAGGCAGGAGTCAACCCAGAAGCAAGGCGATTTCCCAAGAAAGAACTCAGAAGCCCAAAGAGGAATGGCAAAGGCCTCAGGGTAGAGTTGAGAAAGGTGGAACCTCACAGCAGAGGCAACCACAAATTGAACAAAGGCAGCAATATGCTGAGCTGAGGAGGCAACATACAGAGCAGGGTGGCGGATACGCCGACGTAAACACTTTTCCTCGTAACCGAGGCAGAGGTAGAGGCCGTGGAGGAGTCATCACATGTTTTACATGTGGGAAGGACGGACACAAGGCCGTTGACTGTCCAGAGAGGAAGATAGACCGAGGAAAAGCTCACATCGTTGAGGTGCAGCAGAGGCGTGATGTTGAGAGCGAGGATGCGGACAATGGAAGATCGCTTGGGACGCATAAGATTCTTTTGGTGCCTGAGAAAGAGGTGGACAACTCAGTGCAAAGGGGAAGACTATTCAGGACGGCTTGCACAGCCAAGGAGATAAAGTGCAAGGTGATCGTGGACAGTGGAAGCACCGATAATCTTGTTTCAACCGAGATGGTGGAGAAACTGGAGCTGGGAACAACTAAGCACCCAAGTCCATATAAAGTCTCGTGGTTACAGAAGGGACACCGGGTAAGTGTCACTAAACAATGCTTAGTTAAATTTAAAATTGGGAATTACCATGATGAGATTTTGTGTGATGTCATTCCCATGGACGTATGCCACATATTGTTGGGTAGACCATGGCAGTATGATAGAAATGTTGTTCATGACGGAAGGATGAACACATACACCTTGGAGAAGGATGGGAGAACACACAGATTGCTTCCGATAAAGGATAAAGAGGTGAAGCCGGAAGTAAACAACACGATACTTCTCATGAGTGGGAAAGAACTTCTCATAGAGCTAGAGAAGGATGAAGATCCACAATTCTTTGTTGTCAGGAAACCAAGAGTTGTTCTGACAAGCACAAGAGTGGACGACTTGCCAGAGGAGATTCAGGAACTATTGGGAGAGTTCGCTGATATCATCGTGGACAAACTACCTCGTTCGTTGCCATCGATGCGGAGTGTGAGTCACCATATTGACCTCATACCCGGAGCAAGTTTGCCGAGCAAGGCCGTGTACAGATTGACACATCAAGAGAACGAGGAGGTCAAAAGGAAGGTAGAGGATCTGTAGGATAAGGGACTGGTCAGAGAGAGTCTGAGCCCATGTGTTGTTCCGACAGTACTGAGTCCGAAGAAGGATGGAGGCTGGAGAATGTGTACAGACTCTAGGGCGATAAATAAAATCACCATCAGGTACATATTTCCATTGCCGAGGATGGATGACTTGATGGATTGCCTAAGTGGGGCAAATTATTTTTCGAAGATTGATCTCAAGAGTGGATATCATCAGATCTGGATGGGAGAAGGAGATGAATGGAAGACAGCATTCAAGACAAACGAGGGTTTGTACGAATGGTTGGTCATGCCATTTGGCTTGACAAACGCGCTGAGCACTTTCATGAGGCTGATGAATGAAGTCCTGAGGGAATTCATCGGTAAGTTTGTGGTCGTGCATCTGGACGACATACTGATTTTCAGTAAGACAAGAGTTGAACACTTGAGGCACTTAGCCATTGTGATGAGAAGGCTACAGCAGGAGAAGCTGCTGATAAATTTGAAGAAGTGTTCGTTCATGCAGACAGAACTCATTTACTTGGGTTTTGTAATCTCGGCGAATGAATTGAAGATGGATCTTGATAAGGTGAATGTAATCAGGAATTGGCCATCGCTGAGAAATGTTTTTGAGGTAAGGAGCTTTCACGGACTGGCTAGTTTCTACCGAAAGTTCATTCAAAATTTCAGTGGAATTAGCGCCACAATTATGGATACAGTGAAGAAGCGGCATAAAGTTTTTCACTGGACAACAGAGGCTGAGGGAAGCTTCAATCTGTTGAAGCGAAAGATAATAGAGCAACAGATTTTGGTGTTGCCTGACTTTCAGAAAACATTTCAAGTGAAATGTGATGCCAGTGGGTATGCTGTTGGAGGGGTCCTAAGTCAAGATGACAGACCTGTGGCATACTACAACGAGAAGCTGGATGATGCAAAGCTGAAGTACTCCACATACGACAAAGAGTTCTATGCCATCATACAGGCATTGAAAAAGTGGAGGCATTACTTGATACCCAAGGAATTCGTTTTGTACAGCGATAATCACGCATTGCAGTTCGTGAGTCAACATGAGAAGTTGGACCAGAAGCATGTGAAATGGGTAGAGTACATGCAGAACTTTACGTTCGTGATAAAGCACATTTCGGGGACAGGAAAAAAGGTGGCTAACGCTTTGAGCAGGAAATGTTTGATGCTGCAGGAGTTCAGAGTCAAAACGCTGGGTTTTGAGAATTTAAAAGACATGTATGCAGGTGATGCAGACTTCAGAGAAGCATACGAGGCAGCCGAGAATCCAGTTCTCAGGGATCAGAGTCCGTGGATAGACTACCTGATCCAGGAAGGATTGCTATTTCAGGACAATCAACTGTGCATTCCAGATTGCTCCATGAGGGAGAATTTGATGAAGGAAAAACACAGTGGTGGACTAGCAGGTCATTTTGGACATGACAAAACATTCGCCAAGCTGAGCGAATCGTATTTTTGGCTGGGGATGCGCGCTGATGTTAAGAGATTTGTTGACAGGTGCAGGATATGTCAACACGCGAAGGGCCAAAAGTAGAATGCTGGGTTATATCAGCCATTGCCCATACCTGAGAAGCCATGGGAGGCGATCAGTATGGATTTTGTTTTGGGTTTGCCGAGAACGCAATGAGGTGTTGATTCCATCTTTGTGGTGGTGGACAGATTTTCAAAGATGGCACACTTTATCCCGTGTCATAAAACCAGCGATGTGACCCACATCGCGAATTTGTTTTTCAAAGAGATTGTGCGATTGCATGGATTACCGAGAAGCATAGTCTCGGATAGGGACATGAAGTTCATAGGTCGTTTTTGGAGGACGCTATGGAAGAAGCTGGGTACTAATTTGTCTTTTAGCTCAGCATACCATCCACAGACAGATGGACAAACAAAGGTGGTCAATAGAAGCCTGGGGGATTTATTGAGGAGCCTGGTGACAGAGCATCACAACAGCTGGGATCAGATCCTACCACAGGCAGAATTCACGTACAACGATTCAGTGAATCGGAGTACAGGTAAGAGCCCATTTCAAATTTTGTATGGGACACAGCCGAGAGGATTTTCTGAACTCAGGGAGTCAGAACAGGCTGAAACTAGCAGCACGAGAGTTGAGGAGTTCGCAGAGGCGATGAAAGAACTTCACGCGGAGGTGAAGCAACGACTGC
>SNQJ01S0063313.1:30433-41141 GCA_010110895.2 Picea sitchensis
AAAGAGACAACTTCAGTTCGAAGTTGGAGATATGGTTCTGGCGCACCTGAGGAAAGAGAGGTTCCCAAGGGGAACATATAACAAGCTCAAGATGAAGAAGATTGGGCCATGCAAAGTCCTGAAGAAGTTTAGGGACAATGCATATGAGCTTGAGTTGCCAGAGGGCATCGGGATATCTCCGATTTTCAATATTTAAGACTTATACCCATACAAGGCTGATGAAGCAGACACTAGAACTGAGAAACCAGTGATCCAGTGGCGGAAGCAATTACCAGTTGCGCAGAAACCGCAGATGGAGTGCATACTAGATAAGTGAGCAGGAAAGAAGACCAGGCGAAAGCAGTATTTTGAATACCTGGTGAAATGGAAGAACCACCCAATGGAGGATGACAGCTGGGAAACAGAGGCAGTCATACAGAAACATGGTCACACTATACAAGAGCTCATGGACAGGAGCCCATGAAATCTTTTGATCCAAGGAGTATGATGCAGGAGCATCCACAACCCATCAAGCGAGCCAGCGCGTGGAGAGAGACAGCTGGACAAGCCAGCAAACCACTTTTTGAATCTTACCTTGATAATGGTTGTGCCAAACATTAATGTGTTGATGTGATGAAGCGCACTTGTACATTGTAACGGACCTTGAGCAGATAAGCTCTCGTCCTTAGGTAGTTGAGGCATTTATTAGATTTAATGCAAGTAGATAATTTAATTAAGTCTAGATTAGACAGTTTTGGCTTTCGAGAGGGAAAACGGAATATAGGCACCCTCCTTTGTATTATTGTGAATTCATTCAGAGCATTGAGATTATCAGCATTAGCATTCAGGGGCAAGGAGAGAGAAAAGCAGAGAACCGGTGTAAGAATCCCCATGTACAGATATTGAATTAATAGGAAAGCTTTGATTCAATTTCCATGGCTGTGATTATTCTTTGTGTGTTGTTGATATTATGCTGTTGCATAATTGCTTCTTGCTTTGCCTATCTTCTATATGTTGCGTATGTGATTGCAATACAGGTTCGATATATGAGAGAATGAGGGAATGAGTTTCAATTGTTTCTCTGTTTGAGCCAGGAGATTCCTGCATAGAGTGCAGTGGAATTCCTCCGCATAGAGTGCGTTGAGGAGGTTGGACAGTTAAACTCTCATTCTCATTTTCCCAGAAGTTGTGTTGAGTTATTCAAACCGTGCAGGTGAGTGCAGGTTTGATTGTAGTCTCAGAGGCGAGTCCGAGGAAAGGGAGACGAGGACTTCTGTTGCAGGTGAGTGCACAGGATTTGGACGACCTCAACCCTTTGAGAGCCGTTGGAGGTCGAGCACGTAAATCGGGCATAAAGGTCTCTGAAAGAATCAGATTTGGTGAAGTTCAGGAGGGAGAGTTCCTTGCTAGTATTGTGGAACAGACCCAGGAGAAGCACCAAATGGGAGAAGCTTCGGAGCAGGAGGATTCCTCAAGAGGAAGAGAATCGACGACTTGAAATTCTGGAGAGAATCGCGAAGTTCCGTAGACCGTTGGATCTGGGAGAAGTAGCGAGAGATTTAACCTTCAAGCGCAGGGGGAACCCATTTGCCATCGCATATCGGCATATCGAGGTTGGCGAGTGCAAGAGTTGCATGCACGTCGAAATCACGAGTGGTGATTCCCCGATTTGATCGGAGCCATCGATCGCCACGGAGGCACGTGGCAGGAGATCCCGGGAGGTCGGGATTCGACGTTCGGCGATTCTCATTGCAAGGAGCTTCGATAGGTGAAGTCACGATCCCGCGATTCTCGATCGCACGTGGGAGAAAAGCGGTGTAGCAACGTGGGGCCCGGGATATAGTGGAGGACAGGTGGCTTCGCGTCGGAGGATCGACACCTCGAGACTCGAGGTTTGGAAAGACAGGATGTTGACATCTCGAGTAGCGATATCCCGAGCCGTTGACCATTGACTATCGACATTCTGGGTTCAGAGTTTGGAGTTGCATGAGGAGTGCACATAGGGTTCACGATATCGCGAAACCCGATTTCCCGAGGCAACTCCCGGTGGTCAACAAGAGTGTCCTGTGGGTGACTGAAGGTCTCGATATGAGATCGGAGGAGTAATATAGACTCTTCTGGCCGTGTTGTTGAAGGTCCTGGTGAGAGAGGTTGTTCGCCGAGGAACGGTTGCACCATTAAGTGCAAACAAGTTGTTGGTGAATGTGACAGTTGAGTAGAGCAGTGGTACCTTGCTTTTATTGCTCTCCAAAGATGCACCAATGGATGACGTCATTAAAGCCACCTTTGTTCTTTATGCCAAGGAAGGTCATAAGCCTCTTCTCAGCAATGATGCCACTTTTTTTGGCCTCCATTGTTCACAATTCAACATCAACTGTAAGTACTTCAATTTATTTTTGTCTTGTAAAACTGCTTTAATTTTAGAGACGATGCATTTTGAAGAATTTAGAACCTTCTATATTAGGATTTGAATTTATGTATTTGGATAAATAATTAGGATTGATGGTTCAATGGATTGATCTCATCCTTTCTAATGATCAATAATTAGAATTCATGGTTTAACAAATTGAGTTAAACATAAGATTATTATTCCATTCCATTTAATTGAACTAAATGACTGTTTTTTCATCTTTTAATTCTAATTAATTGGGTTCAGATGGAAGGTTTAAATCCAACTAATAAAATCAACGACTTGGGTTCCCGCAATTTTTTTTTTTTTTTTTTCAAAGCCGAAAGAAAAGGAGAATTGTGGACTAAGCTTCCAGAGTGGAGAAATAATTGTTACAGATCGTTCATGCTCATCTCCATTTTCATGTGGAAATAAGATTCATAATATTTCAGGAATAACAGAGCCATGGTACAAGCTTATGGAATGTGTTTTTTTTTATCACATTGATGGATTGGGATAGCTTCGTACAGAGCTTATATATATATATATATATCGTCGAAGAATATGCGTCATGTTTAGGCGAGTGGAGTTCCCATTGAATGACACGTGAAATGTAATATTTGTTCATACGACGATGGTTGTAGTAGTGAAGGATATCCACAAACATTAACCACCCGCTAGAACATAGTTATCCTTACCAATATATTTTTATTATGGAATTTTTTTCCTCTATGTGAAAATAATTTCTTAACACACATGTATGCATATTTAGGAAATCATTTATAGTAAGATAACATGTCTTATATTTTGTAAATTATATTTATATGGTTTATTTCTCACTCGCTTTATTTTGTAAATATTCATATGGGTTATTTCTCAATCATTTATTATTAAAGATATGAAATGAACATCTTCTTGGGGTGCATGCATAGGCTCTGTTTATTAATTATCTCTGGAACATTGACCTCGGGTGCTCTCCTCATTTCTGTGGTGACAAAGGTTGCTTCTTTGTAGACTTAATAGCTTTATTTTTTCTCCATACTATTATTTAAAATCTCCAAAGAATCCCTAGTATGTTCAAGATATAATTTATTGATTCAAAGAAGCACCAATCTCGCGTGCATGCAATAGATCAATATAAAAAATCATCATCATTGACATGCATTAGATCAATATAACGAATCATCACAAGGGTGTCGTAGCCAAATAAAATGACCAAAACCTCATTCCCTCCCATAATTTACTACTATATAGGGTAGGGGGAGGAGGCACCAGAGCCTATTGATTCATGAGGAAAGGAAAATCCAAATGAAGTTCATTCCCTTCAAGAGTAATAACACCAAGATAAAGAGAAGAGACAGATGTAGGTGCATTCTCCTAAGTAGATTTCCTTGAGGAAATTTGAATTCCAGTGCCAATTGTTGTTTCACTTGAACCGTAATCAATTTAAGTTTCAACAATAGGAGAAACATTTATAGTGGGATATCATCAATAGCAATAGCCATAAGGAAATAAGAGCACAAGGTCCAGCCTTTAGCCTTTAGATCAAAAGTAGGGCCGATGATTTGAACACAATTCATAATGTATTTACATAAGCGTAGTTGCATAAATTATTTAGTATCATATTTTATATGATTTAGATTAAAAAAACCAACACAGAGCTTAGAAGGGACTAAGCTACCATGCAACACTTGTTTTCTTCACAATAAAAGTATCACATGCAATAATTTCTTTCATGGTGCTAGTGTTGAAGTTGCTTTGGATAGTATATAGTATATGACATATATAACTGATATAAGTTTCTTTGGATGGTATATAATGTATGACTAATGACATATATAACTGATATAAGGTATAGTTTAAACTTTTTATGTTTTGTAATTTTTTTATGATCATCGTCGAAACTTGGTTATATAATTGTTGGTGAAATTGTAATTTTTTGTTATTCAAATTGTATTTTTAAATGCATAAATGGATTTAACACATGAAAAACTCCTTCAGATTGTATAGAATTAACAATTCAAATTTGTAATTTTAATATTTTCTAGCTGCATTTCAGAGAAAATTGCTTAGAACAAATGCCCCAAAAAATCTAAAACATAAAACATTTAGAATACACCCATGTATTGTTTCAATCATATGTAGAACTAACACACAATGCAACTTAAAAGAAAGAAATGCTTTCGTCACTAATGTAAAATCAACACCATAAATGCCTAGTATTCTTCTTAAGAAATTAGCCTCATGGGTATTTTGATTGAAAGAAGGAGGTATTAAGATTAATTCACATCGTTCTTTGGGGTTACCATTCATTTTAATTGGTTTAGATCTCCTTTCCATCCAAAAATTATGGAGAAGAAGAGGGAATTTGTTGTTAATATTACAAACACATATGGATCTTAACTTGGGATCTATTAACATTAACATGGATAACAATAAATCAAAGTACAAATCCTTCAATTAGTGTTAAGATGGATTATGAGCATGAACCTTACACATTTGATCCATATTACTCTGTAGAATGCACTTTACTTGTCTCAATACAATAAAGGGGCATTAAGTGATCAACTCATGTAAGAAATATGAACATGGAGCTAGATTCTCAAGTAGCGTAAGGAATATAAGTGTGGATATACATCTCACAAAGACAAAGAATACATGTCACTCTCTATTTTGGAAGAAAAATTGCAAGTACATTTGAGACATATTCATATAAGAGAAAATGTTCAATTCATTAATCGATTTAATCCCTTACAATTGGCTTCATGCATGGTGACCTTGTTCCCTAAAATCAAGGGTGAGTGCATGAAGTTGGTGGATGAAAAAGTGGCAAGGGGGTGAGCAGGAAGGTGTGCATGTTCCTAGGAACATGCACACATTCCTCATGTTATAGGTTCATAAATCTTGAACCTCCACTCAATGTCCCACATAGGCACATTGGCAGGAATATGTGCACGTTCTTAAGAATGTGTGTGCATTCCTGTTGCGCCCTTTTTTAAGGTACCACGGGCGTGATTTGTGCCCATTTGCACACCATGCCTCACATTTTATTTTGATTAAGAGTACACAGGAGTAGAGGAGGACCAAAGCACACGATCTTGCCAACATGTCCAACTCAAGCCAAGTATGCTTGATTTTTTATGTTTGCATGAAAAATTGCATTTTCTTCAATATGTAAAAAAAGTGACAATGTTTTTTATCCACTAAGCCAAGGGATTGGTCCATATATATATTTATTCATGGATATTCCCAATGAAAAATGTATTTTTTAACATATATTTGATGAATATGCCTGCTAAGACTTGAAGCAAGATAAATAATTATTTGAATCATATTCATTTTTTATTTGAATTTCTCTATGGCCCCATTTGAATTAAATTTGGTGTTATAAACCCATTTAGAACTCTATAAAATTTATTCATTTAGGACACGTCACAACATCCTATATTTGGTTCTTCATCATTGCATCATATTCTATATTCATGGGTTGTTTCTAATCTTTCTTTTCTCTAGTTTCCTCAAATGAAAGTGTTGTTTGTAATACCTTTGTCATAAGTTCACTTATTAAATTGCCTTATTAAACTGTGCAACATATATTATTAAGAAGGAACTCAGAGACAATGAAAACCACACACAAGCAGAACAAGGCACATAAAACCCAACCCATCACAACCACCAAACATAAACACATAGATTGATGAGGGGTTGGCCACCTTGAGATCACTTTTCCATGAATTAAGGGGCACAAGAGAACCTAGATGAGTGTCCTTGGCCACTTCAATGGACACCATTATATTTTCCATTGCAAGTGCCCAAGGTAAATTAACTAATATTTATGAATCGAGGGCTAGAATGTTTGAGTTTAATAGGACTGGACTGGATAGAAACCAAGTTAGAGACCTGGGTATTTCAAAAAAAGATATGATGTCTCTTTTTATGAATTCTCAAACTAGACAACAACCACTTGTCAACAAGAATTTTTTTTGTATGGATTGGTGAATCCACCCACAGTTTAATGCTAACTATATGGATAGGTGGTCCATGGTCCTTGATAAAACTGCCTACAATAACATGGATGTACCTTTATATTTTTGGAGAAAATTATGGGCAGAGTTTATTTTGGGTCACCATGTGAACTACTTCGATATTGGTGATTTCCAAGGGGTGTGTGGAGGGTATACACATGATCAAGAGCATGCTAGGTGTGATCCTATGCCAATTTCTTGTTCCCTTGGGTGAAGGCCTAAACCCCTAACCAACATCCTCCCATTGTAGAAAGATTGCAACAGACACAGGTTGCTTTATCAGCCTTGACTCATATTCTAGTTCAACATGGTAGTTTTGTTGCACTATCTCAGTAGGAGGTGATTTTTGGTGACATTTACAGAGTGGTCAGACCTTCAACCCCTAGATCAAAGTGCAATGAGGAGAGGGAACATGGATAGATAATTTGTTCATGTGAACCTCATATATGCTCGAGTTGCAGACATACTTTCTATGGGCCTATGGAGGCTAGTTGACACCATAGCTTCATGAAGGAGGTCACCATAGCTTCATGAAGGAGGTCAATATATTAACCATATCTATGTTCTTCATCTTTATATATTTATATAGTATTATGTGTATTTATTTTGATATTTTATTGTATAATTTTTTGCAATTTCTACGCCCCTATAATAGAACCTATACGATGATAGATGCATCAATGTCTAACTTTGACACCGATGCAACAGTAGAGGCATCCTTCTCATTCAGTGTACCACATACATAGGTATGTGTCACATTTAATAAATTCACCATAGTGATTTCTTTATTTTCTGGCATCCTCAAATTTGTAATGTTCTTGTGTTTCTACAGTTTGCAGGACCAGGCGATGTTGAGTAATGTACACATGGGATAGACAAGTCACCTACTTCATAGATATCATGTGTTGAGTTAAATATCATTTAAATATCAAATTTGTTGTATTTATGTTGTTGAATTTTAATATTTGGTACTAATAACAATACTATTAATATGTATGAAGGTTGTTGATACTTTCATCAGTTACAATACTAGTATAGTCCTTGGGCACTCGACCATGGAATTTGGGTTACCTGTTTCTAGGATGAGGGTTATTCCATCCTTTGTATAGCCTGTGGGGGTTCATCGTCACCCACCCCCACCATCTTTCATATTCCATGCATCCTTAGTGGCTGCATTCATATGCCACCCACCTACACCACCTCTTCCATTACATCCATCCACAATGGATGTGTTGATATTATGGTAGCTGCGGGAGGTATTAAACCTCCACGTGTAACCCTGACAAGAATAGACTATTCCAGAAAGCAAGAAGAAACCCTAAAGCATTGAACATAACCCTAGAAGACAAGTCAGATAAAGAAAATAATTAATATTGAATTTTTATCCTCCAAAACGAGAAGTCATCCTAGACATCTACGGAAGAGTAGTATAAATACAAAATTGTCAGAGCTCATTTGGACACACATAGCTCGCAACTGTAGAAATCTAGTGCACACTACAGAAATTTAGTAAGTGCGCGAGTATGGAGAATAGATTTAGCTGCAAATACTGCAACTTGTATTTTCGGTTTTAGGCTTGGATTTTCTCTTGGTGATTCAGGTGGATATTGGTGGCCACCTGCCTATTCCACTTGGACCAACACCATTGTTTCTTTCGGTTTTTCAGTTTCGTTAATTGTAGCACAATTTACTATTTTTAGCAGTTTTTCGGGTCCTGAACTTCCGGAGCCGTTTTGAGGCCCTAAATGACGTTTTTTGGGCATCAATGCTCTGGAAAATATGAGTTCGTTCCGGACTCGATATTCGCTATCAGAGGTGTAGTCCTCAGATAGATATTTCTAACGATGTATCATGTGCGTCAAAACGAGATAGTATGCCAAAGTTACGACCCCAGGAAATTGATATACCAATTTAACCCAATGGGGCCCATATTCTAGTGTTTCATCTCTTAGGGTTAGGTTTTTGGATGTTTAGGGTTTCCCATTGTTTCTCAATAATATATAGGCCTTCAAGCCTCATTGTAACACAGATTTCATAGGCCAGTAGCCGCCACATATCTTCTTAGAGATAAGCTACCAACGCACGAGCTATTTTATTTCCATTCTGTTTGTAAGCATATTTGAGTCAATTGTTGTTAATGAAATGAAGTTTTACTTCCACTGCATATCTGCGTTTATGTGTATTTATATATTTCATTGTTTTCTTGCATAAATCCGTATCAGTGGTATCAGAGCATTCTTCTCTTTCTCAATCCTTCTTTGGATGTCCCCAACGAGATCGAGGCATAAGGAGTTAGGGCTCGATCTGGTTCAACTGTTGCAATATCAGCCTCACAAACCCCGACGATCTCCCATGGGGGAAGAAAATAAAGATGAGGGAGTAGGAGATCCTATCAAATTATTTCTCGAGGAGGCCCTTGAGAAACAAAGGAATGCGATGATGGGAAAATTTTCCCAGATCCTTCAACATGCTGCCCACTGGTAGCACATCTACATCCAATATCCACTTTGGAGGTGCCACTCCTTTTAAGGTACAAGTAAACTTTGACATTCCCACATTTGAGGGCCAAATAAATGCAGATGGCATTGAAATATGGTTGAATCTACTAGAAGGATATTTCTCAATTCATGACTTTTCCAACCGAGAAAGGATTATTTTTGCTCTCCTTAAAGATGCCCCCCATGTCAAGGACTGGTGGGAAACCTAGGGGCAACCCTCTCTTTTCTCGGTCGCACCCACTTGGAATTATTTCCGAGATGCCATCAAGGAACAATATTATCCTGTGGGTAGCTATGAGGACAAATACATACAATGGACTACGTCGTGGCAACAAAGAGACCAAGATGTGCATGAGTTGACGAATCTGTTCCATACCCTACACACAAAGTTGGGTATCAAAGATTCGGAGAAAAATTTGGTTTTAAAGTACCGCAGTAGTATTCATAGATACATTCAGGAGAAAATGGAGTTCCTAAACATCTCCTGGCTTGGTGTGGCATACTGGTATGCTTCCAATATTGAGCAAAAGTTCAAACAGAAGAAGCGAGACTTTGGGTTTGCGAATCAGAAGAAAGTGAAAGGTACCCCCAAACCGTCGAACAAAGGACCAAGCCAAGGTGGGGCATCCTAGGACAAACTTCCAAATCCGCAAGAAAATAACAACATCATGAAGCCAAAAAAGGACAAGGGGAAGTGGTGCGAGTTCCATAAGAGCTCCACTCACAACACAAGTGAGTGTCGAGCCAAGCAGTCACCGGTAGTTGAGTTGAAGGCTTATGAATCGGATGTAGGCTCCGACTCTGAATCAGAACCCAACAAGGGGAATGATAGGGGAAGAATATTATCGATGCAGAGCCCAATGCCACCGTTTCCACCATGAATATCTAGAAGAAGGAACCAGAAGATCCAGAGGAGGTAGAGCACCTATTCCATTCCTAGATGTGGGTAAAAGGTTCCCTGTTGCAGTTCATTGTCGACAGCGAGAACCAAAAGAACCTCATCTCAGTAGAGGTCATGAAATGGTTGGGATTTCCGACCACAACACACCCACAACCATACACCATCAGGTGGCTGCACCAAGGACATGACCTCCGTGTAAGCCAACAATTTCGCCTTCCCTACATCATCAAGCCCTTCACGGATGAGGTATTATGTGACATTACTCCTCTTGATGTTTCTGATGTATTATTAGGCCAACCATACTTGTGGAAGCGACATGCTATGTATGAGTCCAAGCCTCGTTCTGTTATTATTACTTTGAGCAATAAGTTGTACAAGATACCAGAAATAGCGCTGCCTACAAACATCTCTTTGGTTACTACAAAACAATGCAGTAAGCTCATTGCCAAAACTAGGAAATTTATTTTCCTGATGATCCACCCTTAGGGAAAGACGAAGACTGTGGCCATGACCTCTAGACAGGGCCCCTATGCACGACAACAACCAAT
This sequence comes from Picea sitchensis, assembly GCA_010110895.2. Lineage (NCBI taxonomy): Eukaryota > Viridiplantae > Streptophyta > Pinopsida > Pinales > Pinaceae > Picea > Picea sitchensis. Next base: position 40,774 of record SNQJ01S0063313.1, read on the forward strand.
GGATAAGGTCATGTAGGAGTACAAGGACATCTTCACCTCCCCTGCAGGGGTGCCTCTACATTGTCAGGTCAAGCAGCCCATCGATCTGACCCTAGGTGCGTCGTTTCCCAATGGACCGATCTATCAACGCTTTGTTCTAGAGAATGACAAAATCAAGAGGTAGATTCAGGAGCTGTTGAAGAAAGGTCACATTCGACTGAGTTCATCTCCCTATGGGAGCCCGATCATGTTGATGCAGAAGAAAGATGGGACTTGGAGACTCTGCATTGACTATCGAGCACTGAACAAGATCACTGTCCGGAATAGGTACCTGATCCCATGGATTGATGACCTTCTGGACCAACTCAAGGGGGAGAAATATTTTAGTA
>SNQJ01S0063314.1:27819-41141 GCA_010110895.2 Picea sitchensis
TGGATATATACATTTCATCATCTTCAATGGATCATAGGATTAGCTCCCTCCTAATCCTTGCTTCATGTAAGAGTGCATATAATCTGCTCCCATTGTCTGACTACTTCCGTCTCTGTCCTTATTGTCTTCTACAATTTATAATAGAGTCCACGCTTCCATCTGCAACCTTATTGTCTTCTATAATTGGCTCTCTTGTCTTAACAGAGTCCACGCTTCCGTTTTAGTTGTCGTCATAGGTCTTTCTCCAATTTATCTTGATGTCTGACTTCTAAGTCTCTTCAGGATTGATTCTGATTTCGGCTTATCTTGTAATATCTTTCACATGATATATTTCATTCTTTCATGTGTAATATCTAGTGATATTCATTCTTGTCTTGTTGTTCTCTCATAGTTATAGTTCTTCTTGTAACACATTATCTTCCAAGAGATAGATATACAAGATATGTACAGAGACGATGCAAGCAAGATATGTACAAGAAAATAAGAAGAGTGTTGTTACCTTTTAGTAGAAGAAATCTCTTCCATCCTGCTTAGTCTTCTTTTTTGGTTCCTTTTCTTCGGCAACTGAAGCTTCATGTTTCTCTTTCCTTTTCTTTAGCTCTGAACACTGGTTCCGGTAGTGATCGTACTTTTGACAGTTGAAGCACTGTATTTCTGAAATATCTTTTCTTTGCTTTGGCTTCCTTCTTGAATCGAAATTTCTTTTGAGGTTTCTCTTTTGCATTGATCCTTGATTCTTCTTGAGCACAACAAGTCCAAAGTTCTTCAAATGTCGGGTACTCCTTCCTTGTGTTCATGCTTGCGGCTAATGCATCCCATGTCTTGGGAAGACCATTGCATACTATGTTCACCAATTCCTTTTCTGAAGTGATCTCTTCAATAGCTTGTAGTTGATCTCTTAGTTGGGAGAGCCTTACAAAGTATGATGTTATGTTGTTGTCATCATTCATCTTCATGTCACGGAGTTCATTCTTCAGACTCATAACTTGTCCAATGTTTCTGACTGAGAAGAGATTTGTTAGGGAATCGTACATATTCTTCGATGAGTCAAGATGAGAGATGTAGGGTATCAAGTGGTTTTTTATGGAATCCACTATGATACTCGTGGCATTGATGTCAATCGTCTTTGAACTTCTCCATAGCTGCAACGTTCTGCGGTTCCTTCTCTTCTCCTTCTTCAAAATCTGGCTTCATGATCTTTCCTTTCACGATATCCAACACTTTATTCTTGGCAAGGATGAGGTCAATCCTTGTCTTCCACGCTCTGAAGTTGGAGGCTCCTTCTAGCTTGTTCTCAGACTTCATAGAATTCTTCATGGCTTGCTTGACTTGGTCAAACCCTAGATTTTCACCAGAAATCCAAACTTCACGTCTTGGCCTTCTGAGTGTACCAGGAGATGTGTTGGGCTAGGTCACACTGATCTATCCAGAGATTAGGTCAATCTCATCACTTAAGGTGTCTCAAAAAGAGGTTTAGGGTTTCTGCAACTGCTTCTGCTGGTAACCCTAGCTGCAGTGCTTTTGGAAGCTGCTCCTGCTAGTAACCCTAGCGACAGTTCCTCAACGAGCTCAATATCTAGAGGCTATGTTTCCTACCAGTGTTTTAGGCTGACTGAAGTGGTGTGGGCCCATAACCTGTTAGAATATAGAAGATGGTGTGCTTGTTTTACCATTGACGATACCCTCGTCACCCAACTACAGGCTAAAGCCTCCCTCCGAGCACCTTAACCTTGACCTGAGAATTCCTCTGGAAGAAAACCCTAGGCTAGATAGCCAAACAAAGAGTAGCACATCAATCCCCAAGGATAGCGCATCACAAAAGACTGATCAGATGTTCCAAACCCTAGCCAAGAGATATCCAAGACAATACTGAAACTAGTTGCTGCTGCAGCTGCAGCTGCAACCCTCCTCCAAACCTGCACACCAGACTACAATTGCAGTGCGCGCCAACTGGGAAAACTGTAGTCCTGAGATATGACAAATGAGAACTGGCACCCTGTATTTATAGTAATCCTGCCAGTTTACTAGGGTCGACTTCTCTTTCTGGGTATGTGTATGTTCAGTATATTATNATTTATAGTAATCCTGCCAGTTTGTTGGGGCCGACTACTCCTTCTGGGTATGTGTTTTTTCAGTATATTATTATTAATTATGGCCGACTTCTTCTCTTGGAGGCTAATAGCCTAATATAAATTTTCTTCTTGAGCCGACAAGGCTTCTAGGGTTATTAGCCAACTCATTAGGGTTTCTCTTGCTTCCTGGAGTCTTCTATTCTTGCCAGGTTCACACATGGGGGTAAATACCTCCCGCAGCTACCATAATATTAACATACCCGAGAGTGAGGATTATGATCTCGATGACAGAAGAGCATCGAAGACATGTGTTTCATCATATTTGCAAGTTACGTAAAGGTTAGCAACAAGGTACCATTTGTGACATGATCCAGGCTGTCCATCACAACTAATGATTAAGTCAGAGTCATCGATCATCAAGGCTTGGACGTGATTAGGATTCGTCAGAGTTGTGGGGATTGGAGATCAAACCGTCCATCGAGGACATAGATCAACAAAGGATAGAGAAGGTGCAATTTGAAGTTACAAGGGCGTTATTTATCAGGAGGTGTCGTGCTATAGATCTGGACCGTCTATTGAATTGATGATGTGTCGCTCTAGGATCTACTTGCGCAATGAGGAAGGAGTTAACGAATTGTCATATTCAAATGCGTAAGCCGTAGATCTTATGATGATCCAGATTTTATGAGTAGAACAAAATGAATATAGATTATTAAAATATTCTTAACACAGAATAACAAAGATATAGTAAAACTGGTTTTCTATTCAATAACGAAATAAGATGAGACAGTAAAATGCAGTGGAAAACAAACTTGCTAGAATGGCGGCGGCTTATCTCTGAGAAGAGATGTGACGGTTTTGCTCATTCACAAGAAGATGATTACAATGAGGATCTGAAGGACTTTTTACAATAAACAGGAATTTCAAAAACCCTAAACATCCAAAAACCTAACCCTAGGAGATGAAGCACCCAAAGTCACGTGGGCCCCATTTGGGTAAGTCAGTACATCAACTTCCTGAGGTCGTAACGTTTGCATACGATCTCCGTTTTAGGAGCACGATAGGTCGTTGGAAAGGTATCATCGAGGAGATTCATTTTGGGGGCTCAATTATGCCTTGGGATATCATTGAGAATATTGATCCCGAAAAACCTTCATTTAAGCCCTCAAAATGGCCTCAGAAGTTAAAACTGCTAAAAATAGTAAATTGCCAAAATTGCCAGAAAAATGTTTTGAGCGAGTTAGAAAAGGTGAGTGGCCACCGATATCCACCTGGATCAATCCTCCCTCCTTAGGAAGAAATGGTCTCCATTGCATTGATTTCCCCCATTAGATGAGGAAATTTTCGCTGAATTTGGCCTCGGGTGAGCCAATTGCCTTGGTGCAAGAGCTGCCCTGCTTTGACGACTTGATAAAGTTGGATCCTTTGTTGTTGAGTGCCCTTGATCTATGTGTCCACAATATGATCACTGGATGCTTGTTGCATGCAGTCAAGGTTAACTCTATTGGTGTCATCTGCTCTGCTATCTCTGAGGTGTCCAATAATGGTGGGAAATATGGCCAAAGGAGAGCCACGTTGAAGACTAGGTGTAGGGAAAGGAAAGGGGGAATGTTGAGCTCAAAATCATTTTCACCCACAACCTTGGTGATGGTGTACGACCCATAATAGAGTGGGTGAAGCTTTCGATGGGGCCCTATAAGGCCTTCTTTCTACAAGTGCAACCAAACTTTGTCTCCCACCTAAAACTTATGTGGCACCCAATGTTGATCATGGCGCTACTTATAATTGGCATTAGACTTCTGTAGAATATCCTGAACCTTTTGGCCAATGTGATAGATCCGCTAAATGAACCGGGTGGCTTTGTTAGCTTTTGGTGGAGCAGGGGACAAGTCGACCGAGGTGGTCACCAGGGGTAGTACAACATCCATGGGGCCCAATGGTTGGAATCCCAACCCCACCTGAAAGGGGTTGTGGCTAGTTGACCTATGCAAGGATCGATTGTAGCTATGTTGGACACAGGGAATACTCTCATCCCATGTGCGGGTGTGTTTTGAATTTTACATGCGCAGGATATGTACGATCATCCGATTGACGATCTCAGTTTGGCCATCTGTCTGGGGGTGAAAGGCAGTGGATTTGGTGAGCTTGGTATCTAGCAGTGACTAGAGGCTCGACCAAAATGTGCTGAGGAACCGATTGTCACGGTCTGAGATAATGGTTTGTGAGATCCCAAAATGTACCCATACTCGTTCAAAGAAGAGCTTGGCAGTGACTTCTGTTGTGATGTTCTTCTTGCAGGCAGCTAGAATTGCCATCTTGGAAAAATGATCAACAACCACAAAAACACAGTCATTTCCCCTCTTTGTGGATGGGAGGCCCGATATGTAGTCCATTGAGATGGATTCCCATGGCCTGTCAGGAGTAGGAAGAGGGGTGTACAGGCCTTGTTTCTTAGTGGCTAGTTTGGAAATAGCGCACGTAGTGCATGACCTGATATACTTGCCAACATCCTGTCGAAGTTTCGGCCAATAGAAATGTTTCTGCAACACCACCACTGTCTTTTCGATGCCAAATTGTCCTGGCACCCGACTGTAGTGAGCTTACAAAATCATCTTCTCATGCTCGCTTGATGGAACACAAATATGGTTCATACGACACAAAAACCCATCTTGAAGATGGACATTAGAATATGGTTCATAGGGTCTGTCTCGTAGAGGTGGGGCCATCCAGAGGTCTCATGGCTGCAAGAGTCTAGAACCATGGTGAGTGCCACGACTGGAGGTCGGTTGAGGCAATCAAAAACCCAGTTGGTACTTCCTGTTTTATATTTGATGTTGAGGTGGAACTTATGTAAGTATGTGGACCACTTCTGATGACGGTCATTCTACAATTTTCCTTGGGTATGCATGAACTGTAGTGGCTTGTGATCAATGTGGATGGCTCTCTCCTTCCCAAGAATGTAATGTCTCCACTGGCGACAGACTTCCACAATAGAGTACATTTTTTTGTCGTAAGTAGGGTACTTACAAACAACATCTGATAGTGTCTCACTATGATATGAGGGGTGGCCGTTTTGAGTTAGAACGATGCCCACAACATAGTCTGAAGCATCTGTCTTGATCTGAAAAGGATGTTGTAGGTCCGGTAATGAAAGTATTGGGGATGAGCACAAACGATTCTTCAAGTCATCGAAGGATTGTTGTTGGGACATACCCCATACAAATTTTGCCTTATCGCCACCCCTAGCTACTTGGATGAGGTCCCATGCGATATGAAAGAATCCCAACACGAACCTACGATAGAAATTGGCAAGGCCAAAGAAGCTCTGAAGTTCAGTGAATGTGGTTGGGGATGGCCAGTCACGGATAAACTGGATATTGGCTGGATCCACATGCACACCATGCCAATCAATGATGCATCCTAATTAATGGATCCTGTCCATGCCGAAGGAGCATTTTTCCAAGTTTGCATATAGTTTGTTATGCCACAGGATCTGCAAAACCTGTTGAATATACTGTAAGTGTTCCACCCAAGTCTTGTTGTAGCTGAGGATCTCATCCAAATACACCACTACAAAAATAATGGTGAAAGGTCGTAGGATATAGTCCATCATCCTCATTAAAGTTGTTGGATCATTTCTCAAACCAAAGGGCATGACCAACCATTCAAAAAGACCTTATTTTGACTTGAAGGCGGTCTTCCATACATCTATCTGTTCTATTGGGACCTGGTGGTAGCCAGACTTCAGATCAATATTACTGAATTATTTTGCCCCATACGTTGATCAAGGAGGTCGTTGATTCGGGGAATCAGGTACCGATTTCAGACTATGATTTTATTTAGGGCCTGGTAATCAATGTAGAGTCGCCAGGTCCCATCTTTCTTCTGCACCAACACGATTGGGCTCCCACAAGGTGATCAGTTGGGACGTATGTTCCCCTTGTGGAGAAAATCTTGTATTTGCCTCTTGATCTCCTCGTTTTCTAATAGAGAGTGGTGATAGACTGGCCCATTGGGTAGCGGTGCGCCTGGGGTCAGATCGATGGGATGCTTGACCTGGAAGTGCAGAGGTACCCTAGTAGGAGAGAAGAATATATCTAAGTATTCTTCCACAACCTTATCCACTTGCTTCTGTTGTGTGGAGAGATAGGCCATGGAGGCCCTAGATGTGGCTATGATATTTTGCTCACTCTAAGAGTGAATCATGAAGAAGATAAATTTCCTAGTCTAAGAGATGACCTTCCTGCATTTCTTGGCAGATATCAAAGAAATAACACTAGGAGGGACTGCATCGGGTATCTTGTTCAAAGTAATAATAATATTACGAGGCCTAGACTCATATACAACATGACATTTCCATAAATAAGGTTGGCCCAAAAGAACATTACAAACTTCAAGAGGAGCAACATCACACAATACCTCGTCTTTGAAGGGCTTGATGTCGTATGATAGTCAACACTGTTGGATAATGCAAAGATCACTTCCTTGGGGGAGCCATCCAATGGTGTAGGGTTGTGGGTGTGGGATTGTCGGCAGGGCCAGCCGCTTGATGACCTCTGCTGAGATGATGTTCTTCTGGCTACCGCTATCAATGATGAAGTGCAGTGGGGTGCCTTTTACCCACATCTGTGAATGGAAGAGGCGCCCGCCTTCTTCTGGATTTTCTGGTTCACCAGGCTAGAGCTTGGTGGTAGAAATGGTGGAACTAGGTTCCACATCAATGATCTGTCTTCCCCTTTCTGGTTCTGACTCAAATTCAGAACCCACATATGATTCAAAGGCTTTCACTTCGGCCACCAACGACTCCTTTGAGCGGCAGTCAACAGTTTTATGCCAAGGGCTCTTATGGAGGTCAGACCACTTCCCGGTATCTTTATTTGTCTTTATGGTGTCCTTCTTTGCTTGCGGCTTGGACTGGTTGTCCTGATATTGTCCATATTTCCTCTGTCCTTTGTTCTGTGGGTTGGGGCTGCCCCTTCCTAGCTTTTTCCTTGAGGGGTTCCCAGGCCCAAATTGTTGTGTCTTTTGTTTGAGCTTCTGCTCAATTTTGACGGCATATCGGTAGGTCGTGCCCAAGGATGAGATGTCCAGAAATTCCATTTCAGTCTGGATGTATCTATGTAGAGCACTGCAATACTTGAGCACTAGATTTTTCTTCGAATATTTGATACCCAGCTTGGTGTGCAATGTATGGAAGATATTTGTGAACTCTGGCACTGCTTGGTCTCTTTCTTGCCGCAATGTGGTCCATTTGGTATACAAGTCGTCATAACTTCCAACAGGGTAGTATTGTTCCTTAATGCCATCCCTGAAGGATTCACAGGTGGTCACAACTATAAATAATGAGGGTTGCTCTGTTTTTGTTTTTTCACAAAATGTTTCCCACCAATCTTTGACATGGGGAACGACTTTGAGGAGTGTAAAAGTAATCTTTTCTCTATTCGAAAAGTGATGGACAGAAAAATACCATTCTAGTAGATTCAACCACATGTCTACAACATCTACGTCTATTTGAAATTCAAATATAGGAATATTGAAGTTGATTTGTACCTTGAAGGGGGCAGCGCCTCCGCTCAAGGAAGATGTGTCGCCTGTTGGTAGCCACTAAAGTATTTGCGAGAAACTATCCATCATCTCGTTCCTCTATTGCATGATGGATTCCTCAAGAAACATTTTGAAAGGATCTCATGTCCCGTCATATTTCTTCTCTCTTTCCATGAGAGGTCGCTTGGGCGTGCGAGAGATTTTGTCCTTAAGATAAACAAGCTCGAGACCCAATTCTTTGTACCTTGACCTCGTTGGGGACATGCATTAAGATGATAAGGAGTAGACCTCTCTAATACCACTAATCTAGATTTTATGAGAAGAATGAAATGAATACAGATTATTAAAATATGCTTAACACAGAATAACAAAGATACAGTAAAATTGGTTTTCTATTCAATAATGAAATAAGCTGAGACTGTAAAATGCAGTGGAAAACAAACTTGCTGGAATGGTGGCGGCTTATCTTTGAGAAGACATGTGATGGTTGCACTCATTCGCAAGAAGATGATTACAATGATACTTTGAAGGCATTTTTACAATAAACAAAAATGTCAAAAACCCTATACATCCAAAAACCTAACCCTAGGAGATGAAGCACCAAAATTCATGTGGGCCCCGTTTGGGTAAGTCAGTACATCAACTTCTCGGGGTCATAACTTTTGCATACGATATCATTTTTAGGTGCATCATAGGTCGTTGGAAAGGTATCATAGAGGAGATTCATTTTGGAGGTTCAATCATGCCTTCGACTATCATTGAGAATATCAATCCCGAAAAACCTTCATTTAGGCCCTCAAAATGGCCCCGGAAGTTAAAACTGCTAAAAATAGTAAATTGCCAAAATTGCCAGAAAACTATTTTGAGCGAGTTGGAAAAGGTGGGTGGCCACTGATATCCACCTAGATCATATGATGAGATTAAATTGTGACTGTTGATCTAGATCAATGTCAAAGTTATAGTTTAAGCTCACATTTGTGTAGCGCTTGGTCACAATCTTCGTTCATATAGAGGATAAGAGCTCCGAGAAAGTAAGTGCAAAGTGTTTAAGCGCTCGATCATAGTCATTGATCACATGGTTCAAGGATAATAGCTCGAGTTTAGAGTTGTTGTAGATACCAAAAGCGAATATTTAGGTTGAGTTATGGTCCTATCCCTTGGTGCATAAGAAATAAGGTAATCGCCTAAGGGCTTAACCTGTTATATGCTCATAGATAGATCCTTGGACACCCCATTGTGGGTTTAATGAGCATCAATCTATTTTAAGATGCCATATAGTGGGTATAAGTCTAGGATAGGCTATCAAGTGGTATCATATCTTGTTAAAGTGCTCTTTGGAGGTGAATTAGAGAAAGTTATGTGCTCATTTGAATACAGGGAAGTGGTGTAGAATTGGAGAAAAGACATCAACAAAATGTCTGGACAATTGAGGAGGTATGAGGTAAAAAAATTATTTGGATAATAATAAATCTGAAGTCTATGTTGATAGGTATAATCATTTAGTTATGGAGTAAATACATAGGCATGTACATAGAATTACATAAGAATAGTAGGGAGATGGCATGCTTTGAAGGAGAGACAACACAAGTGTTCTTATGAGTGAAATTGATGCAAAGATATTGTACATAGGAGCTCAGATTTGGTGAAATCTGACAAGACAAAGAAGATGAATTGATTCAGAGGAATGAATCAAAAGGATTCAATATCATGAATAGATCTTGAATGTGTTGATTTGATGTGTTTGAATTAACTATGGTTTAAAGATGATTTTTGCAGGTTAAAGAAAATAAGGAAAGGATTTTATAGTAGCTATGACAGCCATGAGAGTTGTGACAAATAACTAGTTGTGTTCTTAAATGCATGAGAAGAACATATTTTCTCTTGAAGGAACAATGTGGCAATAACCTTGAATAATTCCAACTGAAATTTGGAAATAGGAGGAAAATTTGAGTGTTCTTAGAGAAGAAGTAGAAACTGCAGGAGAAAAGAGGAGCAAGGAGTGCTCAAAAGAGGTTCTTGTTAGCCTATGGCTTACCTTTACAATCACTAAGTCTAAATTATCACCTATATTTATATTATTCATTTAGGATATTAGTAATATATCCTCAAGTGATGACTAATGATTTAGTTAAGATTGCCAAGCCTAGTCATCATGCATGATTTTAGGATCTAGAGAAAATCTCTCTATGATGTGGCATCACCCATTGTACTATAAATATGTAACATTGGTGTGAATACCAAGAGAGTTGGCTAGTGAGCCTTTTCCACCATGCTGTTGTTATTATGTATATTTTATCAATTGGTATCAGAGCTTCTTGTTTATGTTTTATCAATTGTTATCGGAGCTCTTATGGTCTTAAGGGCCTAATAGCTTCTCCATGGTGAAAAGAGGATGAGAATATCAAATCCATGGTGAAGACATGGTCATAATATCAGAGCTACGATAGTCTTATGGGTCTGGTTATTCCATGGTGAAAATTGTGAAGGAAGAGCAACGGTACTGAGTGCAATTTTTTTTTGAGGACTATATCGAGGACCATATCGAGGATTGTATCAAGGACTATATCATGGACTATATTGAGGACTGTAACACAGACCAGATCTGTTTTTAGTCTTGGTTTATTTTTCAAGGAATGTATTCAAAGATGAGAATAGACCCCTGATCTAGCGATCGATCTGGTGGACAGAGAATGGATATGCAACACTCAATGATCCAATGAAGAAAATATGCAGCACTAGAATTACACTCAATACAAGGAGAAGATATTACTGAAGGGGAAATGCATTGATTTTGGAGTCCCTGTTGGTAAAAATTAGATTTCTCTTTCAATATTTATCTGTTTTTCACGATTTCATTTGCGTTAGAAACTAGATTCCAAGATGCACCAAAGGGTATTTTTGTTTTCTCAATATTCATCTCTTTTTAAATTTATTCATTCGGTAAAAATGGATTTTATCCAATTGCGGAATATGAAACCTTTAAAATGTAGATTTCGACCTCCATACAAAGCCAAATTAAGCATATATCATAGCATTGGAAAGGCGTTTTAGAGATCTATCAAATCCCTCTCATTATTGATTGAAAAAATCAATGTTTAAATATAAAAACTTGTTGATAAAAATCACAGCAAAATGGAAAACAAACACTGAAATTGAAAACCAATTTTTTCTTTGAACAAAAGTTTTGTTTTCTGCAATAGAAGTTCCAAATGGAACGCCTAGGGTATTACCCAAATGGGTATCTTCAATTTTTTCGATTGATTTTTTTGATGATACTTTATTCACATATTTTTTGACAATTTTCCCAATCTACAACACTTGTGCACCCACATAATCGAACCTTTAGTCATTTTCTCACGGATTGACCTCAACCTGCATCATTTTCTCTCAACTCACCTTAATATGCACATAAACCTCTTCAACACTGATTCAACCTAATATCTATCGACTCAACACTCTTCAAATTCGATGTGTGAAGAAACAAGATCCATTGTCAAAGTGAGAAGAGGATATGATTTTTGTTACTGTCTTGAAGGATTCCTGTCCCTATCTGTTACCAAATATTTGTAGAGAACTCACAATATTTCTGCTCAGATTCCCATTTTATCATATCGGGTAATTCCCCATACATTCTATGTATGATTGTAAAATCCGTCATGGGTGTTCTTCTTCTGATCTGAAAATGCAGAGGGAAAACCAACATGCACGAGAAAGTCACTGGAATTTGAGAGACGATATGGACCTGAATATTCCCCCATTGCTATGATTCGCTTTGTAGAATGTTGATCCGAGAAAGTGGTTAAACGTGTAGAGAAAATCAAGTGATTAGAGGGTGAAGAATGGTGGAGTGTTTGGCACTTAACAGTCCACTCGTCACATCTTCCAGCTGGAGAGAAACAAATCTAGTCAATGATTTTTTTTTCATAAATTCACTCAACAATTCATTCAATGATTTTCTCAACTAAGACCACAATTTTCTCAGCAATTATCCTGCACGATTTTCTCTCGTACTCTCTACAGATGTGCTCATGCATGATATTCACATCTCAATGATTTCCTTGTTTTTTGAAGCCCCTTCTGCGCCATTTTGGTGGACAGTTTTTCAGTTGATATTAAATTATCAAAATCATTGAAAAAATCTTTGTTCATATTGAGGATCGGATGGAGGACCGGATGAAGGACCAGATTGAGGATGGGATGAAGGACCAGATGGAGGACCGAAAATTGTTTTAACATAAAGATATGGAGGTGAGTAAATGTGATATTTTTTTCTCATTAGTAAATGAGATTGAGCATGAGTGAGAGATGTTCGTTATTTCTTTATGACTTAGGAAAATTTGTAAGGGAGTGACGAACTAAGGTTGTGAGAAAATCATTTTTTGAAGACATTTATTGTTTTCTTAATTCTTTGAGAGAAGAAGAGAAATGTTGCGAATTGAAAGCCTTGTTAAAGCGTGATGAAGGAAAAAATACATTGTAGCCTTCCCATTGTATGTGGTCTTGTAAGAGATATACTTATAATAAAATTGAAGTCTTTTGCTCCGTATCCTAGATCCTCCCAAAATTGAATAAGGGGATCTTAGGTACACCTTGCATAGTGCCTTGTGGTGAAATTTTTATGGAGGATTATATTGTTTACTATCGAGTTTTGAGATAAACAAACTTACAATTTAAGCATTTAACACAACACACAAGCTCAAGCACAATGTTACTCATGCACATGCATTCAAGCAAAATTAATGCAAATCAAGCATTGACAAAGAATACTAAAGAAATGAATGAGTCAAGCTCATAATCAAAAGAGAACTAGACTCAAAAGAATCTACAATACATTCAAATTTAAAGGGTAATTCAACTTCAGAATTAGGATTCATTGTAACTTGCAAATTGTCATTTTGAAAGTTTACTTGTCTTTTTGAAATCAAGTTGAGTTAAATTGAATTTCTTTGTAATTGGGTGCATTCTTGGTTGAGCCCAACACCCAAGAGTCTATTGTAATTTTGAGTCAAAATTGACAAGATTGAGTAGTTTAACTCAAAATCATTGTAAACATCAAGTTTTTGGGTGCATTTTTGGTAATGTCTGACACCCTCAACTTCTTGGAAGAAAGAAAGAAAAGTTCAAGCAAGCGAGTACAAGAGAGAATGAAACAAAATCAACTGAGAGTGAAGTTCAAGTGAGCGATTCAAGTGAGCGAGTTGTATATAAGCATTCTTCGGTCGAGTCAAATTGTAATCAGGATCTACCTGCACAAGGAGACCTCATTTAGTGTTTTTGAAATGGCTCGAAATCTAGAATTATTAGAGTTACTGAACACTCTAATAAACACCACTGAAGACAACACAGTGATATTGAACAAATAAACTCTTCAATCAATGATAACTTGTTTGCAAGTGATGCAAGATAAAGTTAGACTTCTTCAATCTCTATCCAAAATATTGAATGATGAGTTCACTGATCTCAAAAATCAACAACCATTGAAGTGTTATGAACTAGTTTTTGTTTAGAACAACCCTCTCTATAATGATGAATATGATGATGATGATGATGATTTTTTTGATCAACAGTCAGTGAAGGAGAAATGCTGTAAGGTAGCTAGAGAGGTAGTGGGGGGGCCTAGAGGGCCCATAGTGATAATAGTGGAGGTCATTCAATGTAAGGTGGACTAAGTCCACTATATTATTAAATAAGGCCCACTATGGTAGT
>SNQJ01S0063316.1:9610-29780 GCA_010110895.2 Picea sitchensis
TGCTTAGTCCCCCATCACTCATTCATCGTGTCGGTCTGCACACGACAATGTTTATATTTTATTAATGTGCTGCATACATACAGGTACAAAATCAGGCCCTTGGCCTCCAACCCTTAGGCTCTCTAGCCTAACAATCACATAAGCCCACTGGCTTATACAAACTTGGCTCACCAGCCTATAACACATATATACAAATCATTTCATAATCAAGATTTACAATAGGGCTCGGCCTTGGGGACATTACAATGATGAGGTTAATAAATTGTATGAATTTGTTACTTGCCTTTGTGAGAAGGTTGTTTTACTTTAGAATGAGAATATTAGACTCTTTGGGACAAAGAATAATGATGATCTCCTACTTCAACAATTGAATGAAAATAAAATCTCTATTCAGTCTATTCAACTTCAATCAAAATCTTGTGTAAGAAATATAAGAAACCTTAAATATTTCCTACCAACAACTTATGAATGGTTTAGGAGAGAAGGTAGAAGTATTTGACATGTCGCAAAAGCACACTCCACCCTCTTTTGGTGTATCTTCTCCTTATACATCGTTGGCTACTCGTAAGTTGTATTACCCTAATTTTGAGAAACACATTAAATGTATTGGTTCTAAGTTACTTTGTCATATGTAAATTCTATTTCAATTGAGGCTAATATGAGACAGACCAAAGTAGGGCTTTTGTATGTTGAGATTTTATTGCTAGATATATGTTTCCTTGTTGCTTCTATTACTTTGCAAAAGCTAGAACTTGCAATGCCTACTCCTACCATTGATTCATAAGAATCATAGACTAGATCTTCTAATAAGTGGGAACCAAATAGAGTCGAGATCCGTAGTTGAGCTATATCAATGCCATAATCATAGTGATATGAGGCATTTCCACTCTTCACATAAGTATTTACAATCATAATTCCATAATTTTGGATACAAATTTATAGTTGAGTCTTGGATGGTGGAGTTTTGGATTGATGCCCACTATTGTTGGGATATTTAGACACTTAGGAGTTAGTTAAGATCTACTTGGTCTAATGTGTCATTAGGTAAAAGTGTGTTTCTTAGTATGTTTCTTTAGTATGCATTAATATGCATTTGTAGTTAGGAAATTCGATGGTCAAGATATGTTCCCAACATAGAGTGATCTGACGGTTCATATTCTCCTCGATCTTAACGACCATTGATTTGTGGCTTAACACCCGATTGGTCCATGATCTCTATTTTAAGAGAATGGAGGGTCATTTTTTGATGATAGATTGTGAGAAACTATCTTGTAAAATCTATCTGTAATCTTTTTCTTTTGCATTAATACACTGCTCCAAGTGGCCATGTTGGCTGGGGCCGTGGATGTTTCCCCGTAGGGGTTTTACCATGTCAAAACATCAATGTGTTGATATTTGATTTAGTTGTGTGATCGGTTACTGAAGGTGTTCGTCCTCTGTTGGAATACCTTTGTTGTCGAACATGGTATCAAAACCTGTTTGAAGACCCGCTCATGTTGTAGATCGAGATCTGAAGCTGAGTTGCCTCATCTTTGTTTTCTACCATTTTTCGTACATTTCTGGGATGAGAAGACTATTCCATTGTGTCCATAGCGCTTGTTTCAGTCATGAATTATTTTCCTTTCACTCAAAAAGGTTTTCATTTTCCCAAGATACGACCATTTCAGCTAGATTCAGAGGTATAAAGCCTCAATACGCCCTTTTTTAAAATTTTGCAGAATATTATTTCAGTTTTATATTGTTTGTTTTTGTGTTGCTACTCTTTTAGATATGTGTATTCTCTTTTCCCCTCACCCTATGCGATCTCAACAAATCAGAAACAGATAGGAAAATGTGCATTTTCTGGCTAAGCTAACCGAAATCTAACCCTTGTTGTCATCTAGAAGCGAAATTTTTTTCTTGTGTGAAAATAGTTTTTTATAAGCACGCTCTCCAAGGTCGTTTTCAACAACAACAACAATCCTCATGCTAAACAATACAATATGTTTTGCTAGCCCACTTGGTTAAAATTTGCTTTATTCTGTAAGAGGTCTTGAGTTCAAGTCTCTCTTTTTGTTACTTTTTTGAAAAAAAATCATGCTCCATTGTAAAGTGTATTTCACTTCAAGTATAAAAGTGAATCACTATAAGTAACTTTAATATTTTATTTTAGAGTTATTTATTTTGCATGCAACTTTCTTTTATAAAGTAGCATCATTGTAAAAGTGATCCCCACTTCTTTTTATAAAAGTGGGTCACTTCATAAAGAAACTTACACTACCATGTGGTCCTTTGGTTACCATTTATGCTTTTTTTTAAAAGGGCATAACTTTCACATCCGAAGTCTGTTTTCAGTATCGTTTTTTTTAAACCGCCTAACTTTTCGAGATATTTCCATCCAGGTCAATAATTTCAGTTGTTAAATCAATATTATTTACATATTTAATATGGCTTCTTACAATAATCTTTTTCACTTTCTGCTTATGGTTTCTCCTTCAATGCAACTTCTACTTCTTCTTTTGATGAGTAGCTTATTGATTCTGAAGCATCTTATCATATGGCTAAGGATAAAACCATATTTTCTACTCTAAATGAATGTAACACCAAGAAAATATTTGTTGGTGATGATAGATCTCTTAGTGTTGTAGGATTTGGAGAAGTTCAAGTAGATAATGGTCATTTCAATGGTGTATTATGTGTTCCAA
Organism: Picea sitchensis; assembly: GCA_010110895.2. Lineage (NCBI taxonomy): Eukaryota > Viridiplantae > Streptophyta > Pinopsida > Pinales > Pinaceae > Picea > Picea sitchensis. The sequence continues at coordinate 12,295 of SNQJ01S0063316.1, forward strand.
GTCTTTCTTGTAACCTTCTATCAGTATATAAAATAATCATTCAGGTGAAAGTAAAACTATAAAGTTTTCACCTCACCAAGTTGTAATTAAGGATTTAAAAGATCCTAAGCATGTTCTTGCAACTAGAATTGTTGATGATATTACCAGGTTGTACAAGTTTGACAACTTAGGGTCATCATCTTTTCCATCAGTTTTTGTTGCTTATAGCGATGACTTGAGAAAACTTTGGCATGAGCGGTTTGGTCATCTAAACTATCACTCATTGCAACAACTATGTAATCAATAGATGGTGACTAGTATTCCTCTTGTTTCATGCAAATATGGTGTTTGTGCCAGTTGTGTTCTCGACAAACATCATTGGGAAAGTTATGAAAAACGTGCCTCTTCGCACACCTCAGGCCCTTTACAGCTTGTTCACAGTGAATTGTGTGGTCCATTTTATTCTCCTTCTTTTTCTGAGTGCAAGTATTTATTAACTTTCATTGATGACTTTTCCAGATGTACTTGGGTTTATTTCTTAAAACTTAAGAGCAAAGTTTTTGACAAGTTTTTGGCCTACAAGGATCTTGTAGAAAAACAATCTGGACATCAAATTCAAAGGTTTAGAACAAATAATGGAGGCGAATATGTGAACAATAAATTTACAAGTTACTGCACTACATAGGGCATCCAAATGAAACACATTGTTCCATATACACCACGACAAAATGGTGTTGTTGAGAGAAAGAACCGCACATTACAAGAAATGACTAATCGTATGATCCAATCTAAGGGATTAAGTCTAAAGTATTGGGCGGAAGCCATCAACTGTGAAAATTACATAATAAATCACACTCCCACAAAGGCTCTTAAAAATATAACACTAGAAGAAGTTTGGACTAAAATTGAACCAGATGTAAGTCACTTAGGTGTATTTGGCAGTTTAGCATGGGCTCACATTCCTGATGAGAAAAGGAAAACATTGCAGCCTAAAAGTGAGAAGTGTATTTTTGTTGGTTATTCTGAAGATGTCAAAGGTTATAGACTTCTTAAACCACATTTTAATGAAATTATTATTAGAAGAGATGTTAAATTTGATGAAAATATATTGGCCTACGAGCCTAATTCGACAATTGTGCCTTCTTTGGCCTACGAGCCATCTTTGTTGTTTGTGCCTTATTTTGTTCCTATTCCGGTTTCTTCTTCAGATAATGAAAATCCACCTCTGCCTGCTCACCTTCCTCTAGATGAGTCCATTGAACCTTAACCAGCACCAACACCACTGCTTTCTAGATAGGCCTGTTCAACACGAGAAGTAACTGGTGATCTTCTCACTGATCCTTCAGATCAACATCAGACACATTCTCAGTTCCAGTGAGCCTCTTCTCTTTTGGATCAAGTTTCAGAGACTCACGATCCAAAGACATTTGCAAAAGCTTCAGGTCATCCAAATTGGGATACAAAAATGAATGAAGAGTATTGTTCTTTAATGGCAAACGATACTTGGGATCTTGTACCTCTTCCAAAAGGAAGAAAACTTGTCATATGTAAATGGGTCTACAGAACTAAGTATGCATCAGATGGAAGTGTTGAAAGACACAAGGCTCGGTTAGTTTCCAAAGGATTTTCCCAAGTTAAAGGAATTGACTATAATGAAAACTTCCCCCCTATAGCCAAAATGAATTCCATCCGCCTTGTTCTTTCCCTTGCTGCCTCACATAAATGGGAGGTCCATCATATGGATGTTAAATATACTGTCTTGCATGGGGATTTGTAAGAAGAAAACTACATGGAACAACCTCCTGGCTATGTCCAGAATGACTCTAGCCTTGTGTGTCGCCTTAAGAAATCTCTGTATGGTCTGAAGCAAGATCGCTAAGCTTGGTATGCCAAAATGGACAGCTTTCTTATTGGCACCAGATTTTCTAGATTCCATTTTGATCCTAATGTCTATACCAAGAAAGTAGGAAGCCATCCCATAATCCTTGTCCTTTATGTTGATGACCTTATCCTTACTGGTAGTGACTCAAAACTTTTAAACCATGTGAAAACCAACCTTAAGAAGAAATTTGAAATGACAGACTTAGGATTTTTGCACTATTTCCTTGGCCTCCAAGTTTTGCAAACCAATGAAGGAATTTTTCTTTCCCAGTCTAAGTATGCCCGTGACCTTCTTCATCGCTTTCACATGGAATATTGTAAACCCACCCCTTCTCCCTTCCAGTCTGGAGTTAAGCTTATTGCCACTTGTACTTCTCCAAAAGTTAATGCCACCTTGTACCATCAGTCAGTTGGTAGCCTCTTATACTTGAATCATACTTGTCCTGATCTTTCCTTTGTTGTTGGTCTTGTTTCTCGGTATATGAAAACACCCCATGAAATCCATTAGAAAGAAGCTAAATGGATACTTAGGTATGTATGGGGTACAATTCAGTTTGGAATACATTACAGTTCAGGGGGACTCCTTTATTGGTTGGTTTCACTGATTCATATTGGGTCGAAAACCCTGATGATCAGAAGTCTACTGCAGGTTATGTTTTCAGCCTTGGTTCGGGACCTGTCACTTGGGCCTGTAAGAAACAACATGCTATTGCACTTTCTTTAGCAGAAGCAGAGTATCGAGCAATGGTAAATGAAATTAAAGAAGCCTTGTGGCTTTGACAGATCCTTTCATAGTTTGGATTCCAGCAGTAGCAACTGACCAGCCTTTGGTGCCACAATCAGAGTTCCATCAAGCTCTCCAAAGACCCATATCAACATCAATGCAACAAACACATCGAGCTACACATGCACTTCATCAAAAATCTCATTCATGATCAAGTTTTTAAAGTTTTCTTTTTCCCTACAGAAGATCAAGTTGCAGACATTTTCGCAAAGTCTCTTACAGAAGCGAAGTTTTCTAAACTTCGCTCTATGTTAGGAGTTCAGGAAGTTGTCATTAAGGGGGTGTTAGCACATGAAATGTCCAGGAGTTAAAAAAATTCTAACCTTAGTCCATGAAAGAGTTTTGGTGTCATGATAGTGTTCATCATCATGAAAGTAATAGGGGTCAGCTTTGGTATCCTAAACCCTGTCCATTTTCAAGATTGTTATACCAAATCAACATCTTACAATTTCCTCTTGAAAACAACAACATTATCCACTGCCAACTCTGCGCTGCGAACTGTCCATTACAAATCTGCGTTGCAAACTGTGCGTTGCAAACTCTCTATTTTCTTGATAGATCAAACCCTTTTCAGTTGAGATTCATCTAGGTCTGAGGTTTTAACCTATGAACTCATATTTTTCTCCTCAGACGTGGAAAATATTGCAAGCTTTTCATAAAAAACAAGTTCAATTCGCGTTGCAAACTGACATTGCGAACTTAACCACTGGCACTTCAAACTCATTTCCTGTAGCAACTTCTTCTAAATATTTTATCATAAATCCAAAATGGTGATGTGGGTTCTTATGAATTTTTTTATGGAGGAACATGATTGTGGCATTGACCCGATGACCAAAAATCAGCTTGACCCATTTTAGAATTTGAAAAATAAAATTAAAACACCAGGTACAACAAGTTTGTAGCACATGCGCTACAAACTCATTTCCTTTAGCATCTTATTCTAAATATTTTATCATAAATCCCAAATGGTGATGTGGGTTCTTATGAAAGTTTTTGTGGAGGAGAATGATTATGGCATTTACCTGATGACCAAAAATCATCCTGACCCATTTTGGCATTTGAAAGATAAAATTAAAACACCAGGTACAACAAGTTCGTAACACATGCGCTACAAACCAGACAATTATTGGATATTCGCCTTGTTTGGAGGTTGCTACCTGTCAAGGAGGGTTCAAATGAATTCTCAAAGGTCAATTAGATGCTAAAGGACACCTGCAACTAAGATTTAGCTCCATTAAAACCTCATGCAGTGAGTTGGCAACAGATTTATTAATGATTTCCAACAACTTCCTAAAATTTAACAGTTTGTTGGATTTTTGTTTCTTTGACTGTTGCCACCTACCTCCAAGGCCCATAATCCAATGAAAGAAAAGGGATGCAACTTACTAAGCATATTTTGGATGTTATTTTCTATTTAATGAAGAAGGGAACTCTTGGAGGAGGTTAGAGAGGGTTGTATTGAGAGGTTTTTCTTTATGTTTCCATATAACTCTGTAAATGATATGCAGTGAAGATTCCAAATTCATAATCAATTGATGGCCAACTTTTCTATTTGATATCATATATTTTCTTCTCTTCGGTTCATATGTCTATGGTGGATGTTTTGTTGTAGATGCTTGTTGGATTCATATCATTGAATGATTTACTGTATGTATTATTGCAAGTACTTGTTTTGAACTTTTATCTTTTGGTTGAGAGGTTCTTATCCAAGTGATATTTCTTCTAAATATATGTTTTAGGTTATCTGAAGCAAATTAAATATATATACTTTCCTTCATATGACAATCTTCTTGTTCACCACTACCAACTCATTCATTGGTCAGAGAATTGTGCATGCCTAGATTGCTAAGTTGTGTTTCACTCATTGTATGAAAGCATTTTGAATACTTTTATCCATTTGTACATCCTTCATGAAAACCTTTTTCAAACTATTGACGGGTATTAGGCTTGCTCTTTAGCAGTCTAAGATAAACTCTTAGTGATAACATTCTTGGCGCCGCTGCCAGGGACGAAGTTGAAGATCTTCCCTGGGTTGTACGACACAGATTACTACCATTTCTTGATGGTGAGCAATGATTGGTGACAGAACAAACTGCAATTTTTCACTATGGAGACTCCACACATTTGAAGAAATTACTGGTGTTTCAAATCAAGTTACATGAATCCACTGAGGAATGAGCTCGAACATAAAATGGAAGGAAGACACAAGAAGTCCAGGTATCAAGATATACTTTTTCTTCAAGAGCTCATATTCTTTTTTATTAGTTCTTTCCTGTCCTTTCCTTCACATATAAGGAGAATCATCCTTTGCTTTGTTTACTCTGATGACCATAATCCTACTACTGTATATCCCTCTTTGAAAGAAGAAGGTTTGCATTCTTCTTACATAGTTGATGTTGAACCTAGTCCTTCATCTGAAACATATGAGAACAATGTTTGTATTCAAATCCTTCTTGAACATGATCAACCTTGTAACCATGTGAATGATACAACTGATTCACCACCTTCTCTGATCATAGTACCATCTTCTACCACCATTGCTGCAATTTGAAATCAATCCATTGGACCTCACTTTCAACCTACTGATGTTCAGTCCAGAAAAAGAGAAAAAATGTTAAGACCCTTAAAACTGCCATCTACTCTTCATCCTTACCCTCCCAAGTTTTTAGAATATCTGCCTCTTTTTGTTGGAGAAGATCATATTATAGCTGAGAAGCATTTGGGAGATTTTCATAATGTCATTTACAATTTGGAAATCATGCACAAGGATGTTGTTATGAGGTTATTTTCCAAATCTTTGGTTGTAGATGTTGCTTTGTGGTTTAAAAATCTAGAGGTTGGTTCCATTGGTTCGTGGGCTGAGTTATTTGGTGCATTTTCAAGGTAACGGGGAGAGAAAAGATCTCTTGACCAATACTTAGCTAAGTTTTATGATTTGAAAAGAGGGGAAGATGAAGCTCTTGCTATTTTCAACAGGAGATTTTATAGTTTTTATTGCAACATGCCTTTAGATATCTGACCTCCTGAAGTTGTTGCTAGACTGTGTTATGTAACAACTCTTCATCCAGATTTGTCTCTTCTTCTCCTAGAAAGGAGGTCTATCACCTTGCAGCAAATGTTCATTGATGCTCAAGAGGTTGAGGATAATCTCAAAGCCTGTGGAAAATTTTCAGATCAAGTTAAGGATGAGGAGTGGAATGTAGACATATCTGACAGTGAACATGAACAAGAAGGATGCCATGAGGAGAAGTTGGCAGAGCATCTTGTTGAGGAGCAAGATGTTGTCTCTAATTTTGTTATTTATGATATTCAATAAGCCTTTTGTTTACCTATATATGATGATTACAATAACTATGATGAGGTTGATTTCCAAAAAACATCAGAAATATCCTTTCATCCAGAAAATGATTCTTTTCAATGGTCTTATGAAAGCATTTACCCCAATTATGACAGTTATGACCACTATCATAGGGAAAATTGTGACTTAGTTGGAGGTAAGTCATTTCCCTGATGATTTTCTTCATTTAATCTTTTGGAAGAAAAAATTGAAGTTGCTTATAGAGCAGGGAGAGTTGAGTTGCAAAATCACATAAGTTTTTTGGAATATAATGATAACATTATAAGTCAACAACAACCTTTCCATGTTCTTAGTGATCCTATGGTTCTCTATATGGATAATTTTATTGAGGTTGAAATGCATGATAAGGAAAATAATCAGATTGTTGCCATTTGTTCTAAGGATGATCTTGCATCTGAAAACTTAGAACAAGAAAAATCAACATTTCAAGAAAAGGATACAGTGAAGAAAGAAGATTGTAGGTTTTTCTATACTTGTCAACATGAAGTAACTATAGAAATACTTTGTGCTTTCCTTTTTATCGATCAACAAGTGGTATTCACACATATTTTTCAAGATCCTTTTGCATTTTTTTTTGGAAATATCAGAGAAAGATACCTTTATGAGTTACCTAGAATCAATCAGTGGAATTGGTTCTTCAAAGTGGATGAATTTTCAGATTGGATTTAATTTTCAATTTGAATTTCCATTAAGCAGGGTTATGCAAGGAATTCAATCAATAGACAAGGTCATTGCATGGTTGCATTGGATTTTTTATTTCACCTGATCAAACATCTCAAAGAGAAGATTAGAAGTAGGGGAATAAGCTCATCATACGAGCATTTTTTGTTTCTTTTAGTTTCTTGGTTTGCAGTAAATCAAAATAATAATCCATAGCCCAATGGATAAGGCAATGGAATTGCAATGTTCTTGGCAGCTCACAGGGAGCATGACATCCCCTACAGAGCCAATGTTAGCACATGAAATGTTCAGGAGTTAAAAAAATTATGACCTTAGTCCATGATAGAGTTCTAGTGTCATGATAGTGTTCATCATCATGAAAGAAATAGGGGTCAGCTTTGGTATCCTAAACCCTGACCATTTTCAATATTTTTATACCAAAACAACATCTTATAGTTTCCTCTTGCAAACAACAACATTATCCACTGCCAACCCTGCACTGCGAACTGTCCATTACAAATCCGCACTACAAACTAGCATTGCAAACTCTCTATTTTCTTGATAGATCAAACCCTTTTCAATTGAGATTCATCTAGGTCCGAGGTTTTAATATTTCAACTCATATTTTTCTCCTCAGACGTGGAAAATCTTGCAAGCTTTTCATAAAAAACTAGTTCAATTCGCGCTGCAAACTTAACCATTGGCGCTACAAACTCATTTCCCATAGCAGTTTTGTTTAAATATTTTATCATAAATCCCAAATGGTGATGTGGGTTCTTTTGAAATATTTTGTGAAGGAGCATGATTAGGGAATTGACTCGATGACCAAAAATCATCCTGACCCATTTTGGCATTTGAAAAATAAAATTAAAACACCAGGTACAACAAGTTCGTAACACATGCGCTACAAACTCATTTCCTGTAGCAGCTTCTTTTAAATATTTTATAATAAATCCCAAATAGTGTTGTGGGTTCTTCTGAAAGTTTTTGTGGAGGAGCATGATTATGACATTGACCTGATGACAAAAAATCAGCCTGACCCATTTTGTCATTTAAAAGATAAAATTAAAACACCGGGTACAACAAGTTCATAGCACAGACACTACAAACCAGAAAGTTATTGGATATTCTCCTTGTTCGGAGGTTGCTACCTATCAAGGAGGGGTTGAATGACTTCTCAAAGATCAATTAGATGCTAAAGGAAACATGCACCTAATATTTGGCTCCATTAAAAACTCATGCAGTGAGTTGGCAACATATTTATTAATGACTTCCAATAACTTCCTAAAATTTAGCAGTTTGTTGGATTTTTGTCTCTTTGACTGTTGCTACCTATCTCCAAGGCCCATAATCCAATGAAAGAGATGGGATAAGACCACCTAAGCATATTTTGGATGTTATTTTCTATTTAATGAAGGAGGGAGCTCTTGTAGGTGGTTAGAGAGGGTTGTATTGAGATGTTTTTCTTTATGTTTTCATATGACTCTGTAAATGATATGCATTGAATATTCCAGATTCATAATCAATTGATGGCCATCTTTTCTATTTGATATCATATATTTTCTTCTCTCTGGTTCAGATGTCTATGGTGAATGTTTTGTTGTAGATGCTTGTTGGAATCATATCAGTGAATGATTTAGTGTATGTATTATTGCAAGTACTTGTTCTAAACTTTTATCTTTTGGTTGAGAGGTTCTTAGCCAAGTGATATTTCTTCTAAGTATATGTTTTAGGTTACCTGAATTAAGTTAAAGATATATACTTTCCTTCATATGACGGTCTTCTTGCTCACCACTACCAACTTGTTCACTGGTCAGAGAATTGTGAATGCCTATATTGCTACGTTGTGTTTCACTCACTGTATGAAAGAATTTTGAATACTTTTATCCATTCGTACATCCTTTATCAAAACCAATTTTCAAAACCCTTTTTCAAACTATTGATGGGTATTAGGCTTTCTCTTTAGTAGTCTAAGAGCAACTCCTAGTGCTAACAGGGGGGATAGGCTCTAATGCCTCCTTCCTTCTCCTATTGTGTCACTATTATAAATCCTTCAATTCTATCCCAAGTTGTTCTTAAGGGGGGATGTTAGGATATTTAGACACTTAGGAGTTAGTTAAGATCTACTTGGTCTAATGTGTCGTTAGGTAAAAGTGTGTTTCTTCAGTATGCATTAGTATCCATTTGTAGCTAGGAAATCTGACGGTCACGATATGTTCCCGACATAGAGTGATCTGACGGTTCATATTCTCCTCAATCTTAACGACCATTGATCTATGGCTTAACACCCGATTTTTCTATGATCTCTATTTAAAGAGCATGGAGGTTCATTTGCCGATGATCAATTGTGAGAAACTCTCTTGTAAAATATTTATGTAATCTTTTTCTTTTGCATTAATAAACTGCTTCAAGTGGCCGCGTTGGTTGGGGTCATGGATGTTTCCCCATAGGGGTTTTACCACGTCAAAACATAAGTGTGTTGATCTTTGATCTGGTTATGTGAGTGGTTACTGAAGGTTTTCGTCCTCTGTTGGAATACCTGTGTTATCTAACAACTATCAAGATTAATTGTGGATGCTTTGATGATCATTCATGGCTACTTTGAGGTCTTGCTTGAGGACATCTTACTAGCATGTTTTTTACACTATACAAATGTATAATTCTCATCATCCCTATTGATGATTCACTCCCTTGTTGTCGGTCCCTACACAACATTCAACAAATGTGAAATTGAATGTTTGAAACAAGTTAGTGATTATGGTTAAGAAGTACATTATTAGTAAAAAGTCAAAGAAAAAATTCATATCAATCACTTTTTGATCCACCTAGTTCATCTCTTTGCAACATTTCCATAAATATTTTACACTCTTCCACTTAGATTGCAAACAATATCACTGAGTTTCTTCTTGTTTTTTCTCTACATGATTTTGATTTTTCTATGAGCAATGTTAAGCATGAAGTTCATTCCATTTTTAGCATTTGACTTAACCATAACCAATAATGATGCAACAACCAAGATCAAAAGAAGAAACACCATGCACAAGAACACAACAAGTATCTTGGGAAACCCTTCTAAACAAGGGAAGAAAAACCATCCAAATCTTTTTCTATATTCTTCAAGAGAAAGACCTTCACCACCAATAAAACCTAGAACACAAGAGGGTTCTCAAACCCTAGAAGACTAGCGCCCAAGAGAGGTGCACACTTTTCCCAAGAAGATGTACTTTCTGAAATTTCCAAACTCACATGAAAGATATGATTCCTCAATGGGGAATTTACCTTTACTTATACTAGACTAAACCTATAAACATAAGTGTCTATTGGCACAACAGGGCCGACCTCTCTATCTTATAATATAATTAATATTAACCAAATTAATTGTCTTTTACATTAATTACCAGTGACATTAAGGTGGGGCTGACATGTACCCTTTTCATTACAATTGGGGTTACAGGTAGGTCTGACTCTTGAAAAATATAGCAAGGGATCTTATACACCCACTAGTGCTCATCCACTAGGGGCACATCCATAGGGATTTCCATATCTCTGGCTCACTGCATTACACAAAAGAACCACTTCTTCACTAGTACTCAACCACTAGGATCACGTTCACTTGTGCTCATCCATAGGCATGTCCACTCAACAAATCTTTTTTCCCACTACATTACACAGGAGAGTCATTTGGAGTTTCTCGTCAACTCTCTTCTCAAAGGAGGCTAATAGATCATCTTCATTTCTATTCTCATGACAATGCATCCAACACTTTGGGATTTTACACGTTAACCTTGTGCTTAGCCACATGCACGTCCAACTCTACAGATCTTATTTCTCACAGTGTTACACAGGAGAATCATCTGGAGTTCTTCTCAACTCTCTATAAGGAGGAGGCCATCTCTACGTTCCAACTCTATCTCAGATAGGAACCACACACCCCTCTCAGGGGCTCTCTCTCAGGTTTATGTCCTGGATAATGTCTCACATAACTGCAATCATCAACACTCCCTCTCAGCTAAGGAGGCATTCTTCATCTTGCCAAGTCTCACACGAATGTACTTTAAAATTTGTCTTGGTTGTAGTCATCAACACTCCCTCTCAACTAGGGAGGTATTCTTCACCAAGCTAATTTGGTGAAGATGTTTGCAATCTTGCTCATATGTAGAACGGTATTGCATGTGTATTGTTTTCCTCTTCATCATTTCTCTGATATAATTATATTTCATATCAACGTGTTTTGATCTATCAAGAAACACTGGGTTCTCAAAGAGCATTACACACGGCTCTTGTTATTCTCATAGAATCAGTCTCATGATCAAGTAAATTTGTCAGAAGTTTATGAAGCCACATTGCTTTTCACACTCGATGTTATATACTCTGCTTTTGTGGCACTCAAGGCCACAAAGTTTTGTTTCATGTTGCATCAGGAAACCATGGAAAACTTCATGGTAAGACAACAACCGGATGTGCTCTTCCAGTCTACTATACTCTCTTCTCAATTTGTATATGCATATCCCTGCAAACTCAATTTCACACTTGGAGACATATCTCAGACTATATCAAATTATGCCTCGTGTATATCTCAATACATGCTTTACTGTTCTCCAGTGATTTTGTCTCGGGTGGCTCATCGATTGGCTAAGCATATTCACTGCAAAGCATGAATCATGTCTAGTTTTAACTAGATATATCAATGATCCAATTAGTTGTGGATCAATCTCGTCTGAATCATAATCATTCATTTTCTTCAAATATATCACAGTGTTTTTGTATTCTGTCATACTTCCAGGAAGTAGAGTATCATACTCAGATCCTTCATCTTGAAATAAAAATTCAAAGCTTACTTGATTTCGACAACAAGGCTTTTTGAACAAGTCATCAAAATTAGACTCTCATCACCAACACTGTAATAATATAGGTTTGGATCAACAACACACTTGTTGAAACCCAAAATCATCAAGAATTCATTCATCTGATATAGTTTCCAACTCATGGATGGTATTACGGATGGAAGTGTATCGGGCTTACTGGATCAAGTGTCTCATCATAGACAACTCCCTCTATTTGTGAGAATCCTATGGCTTTGTATTTCTTAATACTTCCACCAGCTACATGCTTGCTCTTATAGGGCCACTTGGAAGTTACCACAGACTTCCCTTCTGGTCCCTGAATAATATCTTATACATCATTCTTTAAGATACACTGACATTCTTCTGTTATGGAATCTTTCCATACCTATTTCTCTTGTTGTTTCTTCAATGAGGTGGCTCATGACTGAAGAATAGCCTTCAAAAAAACCTTTTTCTTTCTCAAGGTGTCCTTTGAGGGACTTGTATGTTTCTCTGCCTTCTAGCAGGGTTTTGTTGACCCTAGGCATGCCTTTTTATGTCCTTACTGCAATATCTCTGGATATATCAACTGGTGCACCTGGATTAGCTGAAATAATGTATGTCTCCCTCTGAACTACTGAAGGGGGAGAAGGTATTGTATCACTGTCAATCTTTATCTGAGATTCTTTGGGTCTATTGAAAGGCTATCTCTTCTTCAAGGACAACATATATGCTTGTCTCAATATGTCTCTGACTAGGAATGTCGATCTTGGAATGTCTTCGAAGATTCATTGTTACCTCATAAGTTGTATCATTTCTCCCTGAATGGTCTAGCTTGGACTTCTTCTATTTTATTGCTTGTTAGATCTTTTGTGTTTTATTTTCTAGCATAATAATCAATCAAATACAGTTTGGACTCCCGTACTAGGGATAATGGTCCAAGTCTTTGAGGGCTCTCATACTAGGGATAATACCCTTCATTTATTAAAAAAAACAATCAACTATAAAATTAGAGATCAATTGATTTACTTGGGTTTGTAGTCNCTTCTATTTTATTGCTTGTTAGATCTTTTGTGTTTTATTTTCTAGCATAATAATCAATCAAATACAGTTTGGACTCCCGTACTAGGGATAATGGTCCAAGTCTTTGAGGGCTCTCATACTAGGGATAATACCCTTCATTTATTTAAAAAAACAATCAACTATAAAATTAGAGATCAATTGATTTACTTGGGTTTGTAGTCATCTTTAGTTTAGAGGAAGTACTTCTCCTCTCTCTTATCTTCATTATTTTGAGGTGGATCTGGACCAATGTCGACGGTAGAAGCATATTGTCTTCCTTTCTTCATGGTTGGACAATTTCTTGCATAGTGACCATATTTGTCACATCTGAAGCACTGAATTTATGAACCATCTCTTGTTTGATTATAACTTGGGTTTGATGAATACTTTTCATCTTTGAATGTTTGTCTGAAGTTTTTTTTGAATTTTCCTCCTTTCTTTGTATGAAGTGCAAGAGCGTGATTTTCTTCTAGGGAGTCTTCCACTCCTCTATTTCTAAGTCTAAGTTCTTCTTGAGTACAATTTGTCCATAGACGATGAAAGGTTGGTAGACTTTCTCTTCCATTGATACTCTGAAGAAAAGGCTCCCAATGTTTTGGAAGTTTGTTGAGAGTGGTTAACACAAGTTCTCTATCGAACATGATTTCTCCAATGGTTTCTAGTTGTTCTTTAATCTCTGATATCTTCATAAAGAATATAGAAACTGTGTCACCTTTCGTCATCTTGGTACTTTGAAGTTGGCTCTTCAAGGTAAGAGCTTTGAGGGTGTTGTCACTCTCAAACATTTCTTTTAATGCTTCATACATATCATAAGTTGTCTTCAGGTTGGCAATACGAGGTAAAAGGTGATCTCTTACTAAGTAGATGATTAATTTTCTTTCTTTGACATCTTCTTCCTTTATTATCTTCTTCTCTACATCGGTAGTTGTGGCTAGTAGAGTTTTAGTTACCACATCCAAAAGGTCATCTTCTTCAAGGGTGACCTAGAGCCTTGATTTCTAGGAGCTGAAGTTGCTTTCTCCATTAAGCATGTCTTCTACTAAATGTTATGTTCTTCATTTGTTTGGATTCTTCAAACTCTCGCCAACTGGATTTGGAAAACCTAATTATTAGGTTGGATTAGTAACCTTGGATTTTTTTGGGCTTATGACTGCCAACAATCAACTTTGAGAGTGTCACGGAAATTCTTGTTTGAATTGAAAATGTTTGTTCAAGAAGTTTCAGAAATCCTAAGATCAAGATTCTGCAGAAAATCTCGGCACCCTAGAAACCCTAGGGCCAAAAACTCAAAATCCTCGAAATTTTATTTTGAGGGTCTTTGTTGATGCGATGACGAGGGTCGTACAACTTGGTTCAAGTTTTATCTCCAACGTCTAGTTATAAAGGGGTGAAAGGGTTGATAAAAAGAGGGTCGTACAGATTTTTGCAGAAACCCTGGAGGTCGTACGGAACTGCAGAAGGATGATGATTTAGTCTTTTGAATGCTTGTGCAGGGGTTCTTCAAGACCTATGCTTTGATACCATGTTGATTTTTCTATGAGAAAGGTTAAGCATGAAGTTCATTCCATTTTTAGCATTTGACTTAACCATAACCAATAATGTTGCAGCAACCAAGATCACAAGAAGAAACACCATAAAACCTAGCACACAAGAGGGTTCTCAAACCCTAGAAGAGTAGCGCCCAAGAGAGGTGCACACTTTTCCCAAGAAGATGTACTTGCTGAAATTTCCAAACTCACATGAAAGATATGATTCCTCAACGGGGAATTTACCTTTACTTATACTAGACTGAACCTGTCAACATAAGTGTCTATTGGCACGACAGGACCGACCTCTCTCTCTTATAATATAATTAATATTAACCAGGTTAATTATATTTTACATCAATTAACAATCACATTAAGGTGGGGCCGACATGTACCCTTTTCATTACAATTGGGGTTACAGGTAGGTCTGACTCTTGAACAATATAGCAAGGGATCTTATACACCCACTAGTGCTCATTCACTAGGGGCACATCCATAGGGATGTCTATATCTCTGGCTCACTGCATTACATAGAAGAACCACTTATTCGCTAGTTCTCAATCACTAGGATCACATTCACTTGTGCTTTTCCACAGGCATGCCCACTCAACAGATCTTTTTTCCCACTATATTACACATGTGAGTCATCTGTAGTTTCTCATCAACTCTCTACTCAAAGGAGGCTAATATATAATCTTCATTTATGTTCTCATGATGATGCACCCAATACTTTGATATTTCACACGTTCACCTTGTGCTCAGCCACATGCACATCCAACTTTACAGATCTTCTTTCTCACAGTGTTACACAGGAGAATCATCTGGAGTTCTTCTCAACTCTCTGTAAGGAGGAGACCATCTCTACATTCCAGCTATGTCTCAGATAGGAACCACACACCCCTCTCAGGGGATCTCTCTCAGGTTTATGTCATGGAGAATGTCTCACATAGTTGCAATCATCAACACTTCCTCTTAGCTAGGGAGGCATTCTTCATCATGCCAAGTCTCACACAGATGTACTTTTAACTTTTTCTTGGTTGTAGTCATCAACACTCCCTCTCAACTAGGGAGGTATTATTCACCAAGATAATTTGGTGAAGATGTCTGCAATCTTGCTCATATGTAGAAGGGTATTACATGTGTACTATTTTCCTCTTCATCATTTCTCTGATATAATGATATTTCATCTCAACGTGTTTCGATCTATCAAGAAACACTGGGTTCTCAAATATCTTTACACGCGTCTCTTCTTATCATCATAGAACCAGTCTCATGATCAAGTAAATCTATCAAAAGCTTGTGAATCCACATTGCTTTGCACACTCGATGTTATATACTCTTCTTTTGTGGTACTCAAGGTCACAAAGTTTTGTTTCATGCTACATCAGGAAACCATGGCAAACTTCATGGTAAAACAACAACCAGATGTGCTCTTTCGGTCTATTGTACTCTCTACTCAATCTATATAGGCATATCCTTGCAAACTCAATTTCACACTTGGAGGCATATCTTAGACTATATCAAATTATGCATCATCTATATCTCAATACATGCTTTACTGTTCTCCAGTGAGTTTGTCTCGGCTGGCTCATCGATTGGCTAAGAATATTCACTGCAAAGCATGAATCATGTATGGTGTTAACTAGATATATCAATGATCCAATT
The DNA here is from genome assembly GCA_010110895.2 of Picea sitchensis. Taxonomy (NCBI): domain Eukaryota; kingdom Viridiplantae; phylum Streptophyta; class Pinopsida; order Pinales; family Pinaceae; genus Picea; species Picea sitchensis. Next base: position 28,033 of record SNQJ01S0063316.1, read on the forward strand.
AGTTGTGGATCAATCTCGTCTGAATCATAATCATTCATTTTCTTCAAATCTATCATAGTGTTTTTGTATTCTTTCATACTTCCAAGAAGTAGAGTATCATACTCAGATCCTTCATCTTGAAATCAAAATTCAAAGATTACTTGCTTTCAACAACAAGGCTTTCTGAACAAGTCATCAAAACTAGATTCTCGTCACCAACATTGTAAAAATATAGGTTTGGATCAGCAACACACTTGCTGAAACCCAAACTCATCAAGAATCCATTCATCTGATCTAGTTTCCAACTCATGGATGTTAGTACGGATGGAAGTGTATCGGGCTTATTGGATCAAGTGTCTCATCATAGACAACTCCCTCTATTTGTGATAATCCTCTGGCTTTATATTTCTTGATACTTCCATAAGCTGGATGCTTTCTCTTATAGAGCCACTTGGAAGTTACCACAGACTTCCCTTCTGGTCTCTGAATAATATCTTATACATCATTCTTTAAGATACATGGGCATTCTTCTATTATGGCATCTTGCCATACTTGTTTCTCTTGTTGTTTCTTCAATGAGGTGGCTCATGACTGAAGAATAGCTTTCAAAAAAACCTTTTTTATTTCTCAAGGTTTCCTTTGAGGGACTTGTATGTTTCTCTGCCTTCTAGCAAGGTCTTGTTGACCTAGGCATTCCTTTTTATGTCCTTACTGCAATATCTCTGGATATATCAACTGGTGCAACTGGATTAGCTGAAATAATTTATGTCTGCCTCTGAACTATTGAAGGGGGAGAAGGTATTGTCTCACTGTCAATCTCCATCTGAGATTCTCTGGGTCTATTGAAATGCTATATCTTATTCAAGGAAAACATATCTTCTTGTCTCAATCTGTCTCTGACTAGGAATGTCGATCTTCGAATGTCTTCGAAGATTCACTGTTACCTCATAAGTTGTATCCTTTCTCCCTGAATGGTCTAGCTTGGATTTCTTCTCCTCTATTTCTTGTTAGATATTTTATGTTTTCTTGTCTAGCATAATAATCAATCAAATACGGTTTGGACTCGCATACCAAGGATAATGGTCCAAGTCTTTGAGGGCTCCCATACTAGGGATAGTACCCTTCATTTATTTAAAAAAACAATCAACTATAAAATTAGAGATCAATTGATTTACCTGGGTTTGTAGTCATGTTTAGTTTAGAGGAAGTACTTCTCCTCTCTCTTATCTTCATTATTTTGAGGTGGATCTGGATCAATGTCAGTGGTAGAATCATATTGATGCAGGAGCATCGCTCACTAAATCAAGCGAGCCAGCGCGTGGAGGCAAAGGGACAGCTGGAGAGCGCCAGCATTCAAATTTTGGGAACATTGAACTTGATTGCGCCAAACATTAATATCTGATGTGATGAAGCGCACTTTGTATATGTAACGGACCTTGAGCGGATAAGCTCTCGTCCTTAGGTAGATGAGGCATTTACTTAAATTTAATGCAAGTAGATAGAATAATTAACTATAGATTAGACAGTTTGCTTTCAAGAGGGAAAACGGAGTATAGACACCCTCTCTGGTATCATTGTATGATACACATTCAGCATAGAGAAGAGCAGAGAACAGATCAGAGAGTTTGTGAAGAAACTCCATGTACAAACATTGAATTAATAGGAAAGAGCTTTGGTTCAATCCCATGGACGTGTTCAATCTCTGTGTGTTGTTGATATTGTGTCTTTGCATGATTGCTTCATTTTATGCTTATCTGTTATATGCTGCT
>SNQJ01S0063316.1:29790-70990 GCA_010110895.2 Picea sitchensis
AGGAGAAGAAGAGTGGTGCATCTCTTGGGGAGGATTATCTGTATTGGTTTGAGTAATCTCTTGAACACTGTATAAGCTATTTATGATAAGGAAGTTTTTGCTGAGTTTTATTCCCCTAGAGGGTTTCCCAGGATAAATGTTGTGTCTCTTGTGAATATGTATTTCTCAGTGATATTGTTCTTATGATGTAATGATACCAAGCCATTATGCAAGGATCATCACTGTTTTGGTGTATTTTTAAAACTTTTTCCTGGTTGTGGTATTTCATCAAACACTTTGCTGATCTACTTTTTAGATGTGTTTATATGTGTGTATGCAACAAATAACAAAAAGAGATGACCATGGAACATACCTCAACCATATGCGATAAGATAGACAAGCCAAAACATCTCAATTCTTCTTTATTCATAAAATAGAGAAACCTGCTACAAGGAAGATGCCAACCTGGAATGCTCAACAGATGGCCAAGAAGATAGACAATAGATAAGAGCTGCTACAAAATGCTCCCACTAATACAAAACAATGCCTCCAAAGGATGAATAAGAAATGAGGATCAATACAAGCAGATCTGAATGCCAAACTCTTCAGCTGAAAAATGCCATGCTCCAATAGAAGGCTGAAACCCTCAATAACTCGGCCCTGCTACCAAAAGTGTCCAATCACCCTAAGAAATATGCCAACTGATAGATCGAGCGATGGTAAGAACAACCCAAGTGCCCGAATCTCCAAGATCCCTCTCAATCTCTGTAGATATGAAATCCCCCACTGAATGGTGCGCCCCACTGGATGACTGGAGCCCTAGATAATTCGGCCCTGTTGAAGGATGCCTCCAAATGCTCTGAAACTCTCCAAAAATATAGATCGGGACACTGCAAGTCAATAGGTGAAGTCTTAGTGTCAGATCTGAAGTGTAACCCCTCCAAACAGACTAGATCTGGATCTCAAAAACGCCCTCCTTCTCTTCAATTTGCCTCACTGCTCAAGAAATAATCTGAGCCATAAAACTATCTCAGAAAGCACTAGATCTGATGTCCAAGGCCCTGTAATGAAAACCCAAGTGATATAATCCTCAACGGCCCTGCCAATCTCTTACAACGAATCTCTCTCCAAATATGGTGCGCCCCCCTTGCTGGAAACCCCCAATGGTGCGCCCTCCTCCTCTTCCTATGCCTGTGGTTGTGTAGAGCCTCCTGCACTGATGTAGATCTGACTAGAATGGTGTGGGAGATTATTTCATCTCTGAGACCAATCTTGGGACAAGTTAGGTGGAATATTTCACCACCGAATCATCCTCTAGGGTTTGTTAAGTCAAAACCCTCAAAACCCCCAATGTTGGGCTCACTAGCTAGAAGCCATAAATCAAAATAAGATCATACATGAATGAATGAGAAGAGGCCCTTGACTTTTCTTTATAATTTTTGGCTCACCTTGTCCCTCCAAAGTGACTTTCATTTTATTAATATTTAATTAATTAATTAAATCACTTTAATTAATTAATTAACCTTTTTACCTCTGAAAAGCTCCTTATCTCTCCTTGTGACTTCCCTGGCCACTGAAAGTCACTTCTAGCCATCCCATCCTGTAGTGTTGCTCCTCCCGATTCCAATGAGCTATTACACTGAGAGGTTCCTCCAAGTAATGTGCCCAAAATGACCTCTTCAGTGATTTCAATTAACTTATAGCTCAAAATAGTCAAAATCATGGAAATCGTCGGAATGCAACGAAACCAAAGCCAACCTGTGCGTAATAGCTCATAATGATGGAATATGATCATCAATGCAATATGGACCCCAAAATGCCTCTCAAATACCCCTGTACTCGCTATAACCTCCATCTGGCTACTCTGGTCATCATAACCCTCTGCACTGTGATGATGTCCCAAAGTGGGGACATTACATATGATGCTCTTATCTATTGAAATGCAAAGAACTATAATAATGGCATAAACATTAACATTAATCGGGTTGGAGAGTTTCACATTGTCGAGGTGCGATAATGTATGAGGTATTTGACCCAGGAGGATGATGACACTTGCATATATGAGTTGCAGAGGTCTAGAGTGAACTAGACCGAGTTTCCATTCACAGCTTGGGATTGTTTCAGAGAGAGGACACAGGTTCAATTGCAGTGTGTGTAGACACAAAGATTTTTTGTGACCTGGATGATGGACTTGGGAAGAAGTTCATTGGATTTTCGTGACTTGGGTAAGCAAGACATTTTCCTTCGGAGGATTGCATGGTTCTTATACAGTGGGAGTCACCGGCACATGACATGGGTAGAGGATTTGTTCATGAGCTTCACAAGTCTAACTCAGGTATGTACAGGGAGCTTGGTATGAGGACCATGCATGTAGTACAGGGATCTGGTACAATGTTGTTCTGGATGGAGTTAGAAGATGTGTTGCGAGTGGAAAATGTGATATGGGTGACATGAGTGTGTTCTTTTCCTTATCAACTAAGGAGAAGGTCTATGCAGCTTTGTTTTGAGATGGATAGGTGTTATTCATGACCAAAGGATCTAGATTAGACACCATAGTTATTCTTGGTGTTAGAGAGGGACACATGTATAGGTAGAAGAGCCAGCCTATGCGAGCCATGACCAACAATAGTAGACAAACAGTGGACAGGGAGAATATAACTCTAGAGGTTGTGTAGAATCAGAGGTAGTTTGAATTTAGAGAGTTAGCATGATCAGAGAGAGAGTCAATTGTTCAGAGGGAGCCAACCTTCAGGTTCAGGTGGGAGAGAGGTGTCTTCCAGGATTGTCAAGAAGGTGTCATGGGTTGAGATGACTAGACATGATGTTGAGAAGCGAGAGGCTTCTAGAAGCAGGGTGTATTCCAATATGGGATCACTTCATATAGTAGAATTTGCTTCGATGACAGAGGGAGCAACCAGTCAGGAGGATCAGAGTGCAACTCTGGTAGTAGATCCAGTGTGAGAGACAAAATTACTTCCATTATGGGAGATAGAGTTACTTCCAGAAGGTATTGGAGTATGTGAGAATACCTCCCTCACTAAGTGGGAGTGTTGATGTTTGGTAGCTTTCGGAAGGTATTCTCACATGGCCCAAGTGTCAGGCATGTGGGAATCGTCCTTGGCACTAGACTGGACTTTCTCGTTTGGTGAAAAACACCCTTGGAATGAAGTTGGGGCTTCATGGGTTTGGTGATGGGCTTTGTGGGCTTGTGCAGGGGCTTCACACCCACAAAGAAGATTAAAATATTCTAATTTAAAGTTGACTTACTTGAAGGTATTTTACACTTGTATAAAAGGACATAAGGGGTCATTGTGACATTGTCATCTTGTGAGGGAGAGCTTGGTGATTTCAGTTCAAGTTTGGTGACCTCAGTCCATCCATGGAGAGAGGATGATTTGCCTCAATTCTATTGTGTTTCCTTATTTTTTGGGGCAGGTAAACTTGAATTTGAGCAGCCAACACTGAGGAGAAGCCTAACTAGAGGTCTGTGTGGCAGTAGACAACCTAGGAAAGTAGGTTGCAGCCTAGGAGAGGCTCGACCTGCTAGAAGAAGGTTGCCACTATGCTCTAGAGGGCTTGGCTTGTAATTCTGAGGCATCCACTGAGGGTAAGGAGGCTTGGCCTAGGAAAATAAGGGAGGCACATGCAAGAACAGGGTTGTGACTTGCTATTGGAGGGCTTCCATAGGCTAAGACAACAACCAAGAGGTGGCAACAAGGTTGGACAGGTTCTAGGAGTTCACAACAAGGTTGTTGTTAGGGTGATGTATAGGTACAACAAGTGCAACAACAGGTATAGCTGGTACAAGGGTTGTTACAACACTTTTGCAGGTTGTAACAACAATTTTTAGACAACCAAGAGGGTTTTTACAACTGCATAAAATAGGGAAGACTTTGAGGACAGTCTAATAGTCCTTGAGGGAATTCTTTGGGACATATTGGAGGGAAAGTTGAGGGCATCCATGAGGGCCACGAGGGTTGTTACAACAACACCTCGAGGGAAGATTTTTTGGACACCAAGAAGATTTGGAAGGACTCAACTAATCTTGAGAAAGGAGTTGCAGATGTAATGGAGGGTTTGAGAGGGAAAGGGATGCCCTAACCCTCAGCCTCAGGGTAACAACATTGGCACAAAAACCAAGGAGGGTTTCAACAATGTTTGTAAGTGTTTTGGCATATTATTTTGTGTAAGAATTAGGCCATTGTCCTTGGTACGAGAGCCCAATTGTTTTAAGTCTTGTTCTGGTTTTAAGAACAAGTAAATTCACATTAAGTTACTATGTACCTGTGTATGATTCAATTGTTGATATATTTCCCGTTGTGCTAAGTAGTTAGGCATCTTAGTGTGTTTATGATTACAGTTCAAATAGTAAAATTTGTGTATAATTGTCAAAGACATAGACCAAACCTGAGGTGCGGTCAAAATCTAATAGTATGCATCAGATGTAAGTGTTGAAAGACACATGTCTCGATTAGTTGCCAAAGGATTCTCCCAAGTTGAAGGCATTGACTATAATGAAACCTTTTCCCCTATAGCCAAAATGCATTACATCCGCCTTGTTCTAACCCTTGCAACTTCACCTAAATGGGAGGTCCATCAAATGGATGTCAAATCTGCCATCTTGCATGGGTATTTGCAAGAAGAAGTCTACATGGAACAACCACCTCCTGGATATGTCTAGAATAAACCAAGCCTTGTTTTTCTCCTTAAGAAATCCCTTTATGGTCTTAAGCAAGCTCCTCGAGCTTGGTAAGCCAAAATGGACAACTTTCTTCTTGACACCGAATTTTCTAGATGTCATTCTAATCCAAATGTCTATACCAATAAAGTAGGAAGCCATCTCATAATCCTTGTTCTTTATGTTGATGACCTTATCCTCATTGGTAGTGACCCAAAACTTTTAAACTGTGTGAAAACCATCCTTAAGAATAAATTTGAAATGACAGACTTATGCCATTTGCATTATTTCCTTGGCCTCCAAGTTTTACAAACCAAGGAAGGAATTTTTCTTTCCCAAACCAAGTATGCTTGTGAGCTTCTTTGTTGCTTTCACATGGAAGACTCTAAACCAACCCCTTCTCCCTTCCAGTATGGAGTCAAACTTGTTGCCACTTGTACTTATCCCAAAGTTGGTGCCACCTTGTACCGTCAGTTAGTTGGTAGCCTCTTATATTTAACTCATACCCATCCTGATATTTCCTTTGTTGTTGGTCTTGTTGCCCGATATATGCAAACACCCCATGAAATCCATTAGAAAACAACTAAAAGGATACCTTGGTATGTTCGGGGTAAAATTCAGTTCGAGATACATCATAGTTCAGGGGGGGATCCTTTATTGATTGGTTTCACTGATTCAGATTGGGTTTACGACCCTAATGATTGAAATTTTATTGCAGTTTATGTTTTTAGCGTTGGTTCATGACCTATCACTCGAGCCTGTAAGAAACAACATGTTATTGCTCTTTCTTTAGCGGACGCAGAGTACCGAGCAACGATTAATGCAAGTTAGGAAGTATTGTGGCTTTGATAGATCCTTTCAGAGTTTGGATTCCAACAACAACATCCAACCACCCTCTGGTGCGACAGTCAAAGTGTCATCAAGCTCACCAAAGATTCAGTTCAACATCAGCGCAACAAACGCATCAAGCTACACATGCACTTCATTTGAAAGCTCATTCATGATCGAGTTATTGAAGTGCTATTTTTCCCTACAGAAGATCAAGTTGCAAAAATGTTCATAAAGTCTCTTACAGGAGCAAATTTTTCCAAACTTCGATCTATGTTAGGAGTTCAAGAAGTTGTCATTAAGGGGGGATAGTATCTAATGCCTCCCTCCTTCTCCTATTGTGTCACCTTTGTAAATCCTTCAATCATATCCCAAGGTTTTCTTAAGGGGGGGTGTTAGGATATTTAGACACTTAGGAGTTGGTTGAGATCAACTTGGTGGTAAAAGTGTGTTTCTCAGTGTGTTTCTTTAGTATGTATTAGTATGCATTTGTAGTTAGGAAATCCGACAGTCACGATATGTTCCCAACATAAAATGATATGATGGTTCATATTCTCCTTGATCTTAATGGCTAAATTGATCCATGGTTTAATACCCGATTGGTCCATGATCTCTATTTAGATAGAATGGAGGGTCATTTTCCGATGATCGATTGTGAGAAACTCTCTTGTAAATATCTCTATAATATTTTTCTTTTGCAGTAATAAATTGCTCCAAGTGACCACATTGGCTGAGGTCGTGGATGTTTTCATGTAGGAGTTTTACCACGTCAAAACATATGTGTGTTGATCTTTGATATGGTTGTGTGAGTGGTTATTGAAGGTATTCAACTTCTGTTGGAATACCTGTGTTCTTGAACAAATATAATCTCTCATTGTTACTTTATGTTCAACAATTACATCACAATTTGTAGCAGCTTCAAGGTTATAATGTTAATATTTATCATCACTGGATTTCTATTATGGGAATAATGAGGCTTAATGTAAGCATGGATATGTTTTCCCAATGCATCATAATTAAAGTGTTGTCTTTAGTATACTTGTTTGAGGTAAACTTGAGGTTTGGTCAATCTCAAATAGCAAAAGGTAATGTTTGGGAATGGGAGATGGGACCATGGTGGCTAAAGGTAGCATAAATCAAATGAGGAAGGTTGAATCCAACCTACCTAGGGTTTAAACATTACAATAAAGGTTAATCCATAGTCCCACCCAATATTACTATACACTAATGTGAAGTGATCATTTTATTAGTGACATGTTTTTTGTTATTATTAGTCATAACTCATTTTTTTTAGTGTTGGTTATTTTTTATGGCATTATTTGGAGATGATAGTAGGGAGCCTAAGAAATTAATCCAAATGTATTGACTACTACCACTAGGTAAGAGATTTAAGTAGCTATTGCCTTGGATACCGAGCACTACAAGTGGAGTGTGTGAAGATGGACCTCAAAGTCTAATGTTTTATATCACTTTTCCCTCAAGCTACACACATATGTTCCATACCTCGATGATTTAGTAGTTATGTATAATCAATCCATAAATTACTAAAGATCTTTTGACACTAGTAACCTTGTTTTGACAAATTACTAAAGATCTTCTGATACTAGTAACCTTGTTTTGACAACTTTGTTTTTATTTGTAGTTATATTTGGATTGTATTATATAGCTAATAAAGTATGTACAAAATAATGATTAATATTTACATAAATAATTAATTAATTTCTATTAAAACACTCTTTCAAATAAAAATAAAGATATGTCATTCATTTTAACCATTATAATAACAACATTATTTGTGAAGCAAATTATAAAATATTCCTAAGATTTAGTTCAAGGGGTTGGTTCTACTAGTGGTTGCCAATATTGTTGGGTATTTGGCTAGTTTCATGTCAATAGGTATCCAATTTGAATCCCCTTAGGTGAGGTGTATTGGTTTGTGCTAATGAGTTTATTAGAGATGGCATCTACAAATTTGGGGAAGTATCCCTTGGGTTTTCCTACAAGGTTTTTCTTTGGAAGAACAAGATTTTTAAAATGCCAATAAGAGAAAAATCCATAATTGTTCCATATTTTTTTAATCCATTTCCCTTTTAACCAATTCTTGCAAATGTGCCAAATCAACCTTTTTCAACATAGTATCACCCATTTTATTAAATTAGTTCCTCAATAGGGATATTTGGTACCCCAAGTCTTCACCTTCAAGCATCATGTATGAGGTCTTCAGAGGTTTAGAAGGTGTAGAAATTTTTGCAGAACCCTTTTCCATGTCAGAAAATAATAACACTTCTCTTTTTTCTGTTTATCACAAATTTTTAAATACCAAAAGCAGAGTTTTCAATTAAAAAAATGTTAATTTCAAGTTATCGTACCTTTAAAAAGTTGGTTTGTATGTTGTCTTGTTGGTTTCCCTATCTCTTGAAGTATCTCTAAAATTTTAGTCCCTCTGAGTCTGAAATTTTGATTTGTAGTAGCCTGATATGTATTCTCTGCAATGCCATAGATTTGACCAAATTATATTGTACCAAAATAAAGTTATGGTAACTTTCCCATTTTTTTTTTTAATCTTTTTCAAGAGAGAGGATTTGTATGGTTTGTCATGTGTCCAATTTTTTTTTATCTACTTCTAAAATTTTGACCTGAAATACTATGATTTGTATTTTTTTTCAATGGCATTGATGGAATTCAATTTGGGCTTTTTAGCTTTAGATATGATAGTTTTACCAAGAACACATGTTTGAGACTAGTTTTCGAACTAGCCAAAAACCTTAATTTCCACAACATGTAACTATGAAATTAAAGTGAACCGAAACCTGGAATTTTTACCACATGTACTTCACTATGTCTCCTCAATGTACCAAAAACACTTCTATTTAAATGTCTTAGAAAAAAGATATAATGAAAATTCCAAGATGACTCATTTGAGACTAATTCCAGGACTAGTCAAAATACCTAATTTCCATAGACCATATCTCTGAAAGTATAGTGAACCAAAATTTGAAATTTTTATCATAGGTATTGTTACCCCTCAAACCTAGGGGTAACTAAGGAGATGATATCTCAAGGCCCACATGTTGAAGACATGGAGTGCTGAGAGGCATATGACCAGACATAGACCTTCCTCTCCACCACATCACCATTCATTGACAACAACGTAGCAACGTCCACCACACCATCTTCGCTCACATAGGACAACAGGCCTTGCTTCACGAGGTAACAATTCCAATCTCATGGTAAGTGTCACTTTAATAATTGAAGCATTTGAGCATGTTGCAAAGAGTCATTTCTTGATTATCAAAACGTTTGCTTGGAAATTATACCTTTTTCCTCATTTCACCTTGGTGGTTGACATGGTTTCCTAGTAAGTGGGTCACCCTTGGGAAAGGGGTTTCTACTAGGGGGTCTCCCTGAAGGTTCATCGTACCATTCCCGCACATAATATCATTTTCTACATCTTTTTCCTTTTGTTTCCTCATATTTTCGTTTTTGGGCTTACTGACCACAAGAAGGGCTTGTACATCATTTCATGGGAAGAAGGGGTTAAAGGCCCAGAGGTGTTGTAGCTGGTAATAGATAAAAGCCATGAATTATCCTCTAGATGTTCTCCCTAAGGTCTTGAGAGAAATGAAATGATTCTCTTAAAAGAATTGAACGACCTGTAAAAAAAACACATAATTAATAAATGTCTTGCTTGTTGAGGGGATGCATTGCGGTGTCTTTTATTTTCCTTGCATATGATGCTCAATGTGTTCCTAACTTCAAGTGACATTCCAGTGCTCTTTACTTTCCATTGAATATAACACTCAATATTTTGGACCACAATAAATTAATGGAAAATAAAAGGGCTTGGAAAAATGTTGCATTTCAAATGAAGATGCAACACACCCTCCACAAAGGCATCCATAAAGGAGACAATATGAACCCTTGATATTTCAAGAACCCCATGCCCAAAAGTATTACCCCATCCACCTCATACTCATTACATGACTTAGAGAGGGTCTTCTTGGGAAACATTCATTGACTTGGGGATTGGTCTACCCAATAGAGCACCATGACAACCCTCCCATACTTAAATTTGACAAATTTTATAAGGTCTTTGAGCATTTGTTTAGTTTAAAAATCGGGGATTTAATACACATGTTTGGGTGGTTCTTTTATTAAATGTGGCTTACTTGGCATGATACATGTGACTTGTGGACCCTTGGAGGGCGTACTTGTTTGTCTTTGTAGGACCTTTCTAGATGGAAGCTATCCATGGAATAATTATGCCATTTTGACCTTCATGAGGGATTGAAGATCCCAAGGATGGACGTCATACCCTGCAGGCTGGGAAGAGGACCATGAAGCCATTATTCTCTTGATATGATGGATGTTGCCTTTGGAGGCACTTGGAAAATAGTAGAGGATGACATCATAGCCCTTGGAACTTGGATGTTGGCCTTTGGAGGCCTAGGACATCACTTCCTATGCCCTTAACGTCATCTGGAGACTAGGATTTGGTGGGCTTGATAATTTTGGAGGTAATGTGATGTGGTTTGAAGGAAGAAGATGCATGGAATGACACTTTAGCACATGAGAGATTGACACATGTCCTTTGGAGGCTCAACGTCTCATTTTTTGGCCTAGCGTCACCCTTTAGGGCATGACATCACCCTTATAAGGGATTTACTTTATGAAATTTTATTATTTGCAATTTGTAAAGGTAAATAAAGGGGGTCGACCCTCTTTTAATTGTTGTTGACAATTTTATGTGGACAAATTGGTTTAGATGACCTCATATAAATAGAGGTCATCTCATTTTCATTTTGAGAACTCATCACTTGAGAATTACATACTTCTTCGCTGAAATTTTCACCCTACTTGGGAAATTCACTATCTCTTGTCTTTGGTGAAAATGGATGGAATTTTTGTCTATTGGTGGAATAAAGGCTAGCGACTTCTCTTGGATTCTTGGTCTTGGAAATTTTGTGGAATATCTTTGATAAGTAAGGGTTTTTCATGCTATCTCTTGAATTAGGTAAGGAATTTCTACAATTGTATGTTTTCTTCTTAATTTCAAGGTTGATTTGTTAAACCCTTGCAGGAGTATAAGGGCATACACCCTCCATCAAGTATTTCTCATTTTATTGTTATTGAAAAGAATTTTGAAAGGTTGCCATAAGGACTAAAAGGGCTTACACCCTTATAGTTTAACATTGCAATGGTTTGTTTACTCTAGGGAGTAAAAAAGATTATACCCCTAGAGGAGTAATAAACCCTAGATTTTCAACAAGAGACTCCATTAGCCAATAGATAAAGACACTAATCTTGCATTCGAGATTGAATATTGTGCATTGGTAAACATGATTTTAAAGAGATTGAATTGTTCAATTCTGGAATTAAAATTTACATGCTTTGCGTCTTGATTTTCCAAGAGATTAAGTTGTTATAACCAGCATTGAGATACCACCAACAGGGCTGCAACAAACCCTCTCTCTCCTACTCTTTTACAAATTTTCTACCGTTGAAATTTACTTGCACTCTGTCATTGTTGATCTATTGTTTAAGGACTATTTTTTGGGTGGTTTACTTGTTGATTTCAGTGGCTAGAACATGTTGATTTCATTGGCTAGAACTTTCTATTGTAGCAAAATATTGCTACATCCATAAGGATGTTACAAAAATCTATTGATAACACTCATTAACAACCCTTTATTGCTATCAAAGTCTTGGTTAAAATATTGGAAGATTGTATAACTAATTGCTAGTCTGTTTTCCAACATTATATACTTGATTTTGATGGTTAAATTTGCAATTGTCATAGTTATTTTACTTTTTTATATGTTTCCATACCGTTGCAATTTTTGGACAACAAGGTTTCCTGTTGATTCCCCTTTGGTTTTGAGGCATGTATCATCATATATTGTCTTGATTGGGTAGGTCTAACATTGTTTTGCAGGTACACAACCTTGGAAACAATTTACCACCTCAATAAGACTCTTTACCCAAGCCTCTTTCCGTTCTTTGACCTTGACCTATAGGGGTAGTCTTTGAGCTATTTCCTTGTCCCATCTTAATCCCCTTAGGGTCACCCGAGAAGCCTCCCTTGTGTTGGAGTTGTCCTTCACTAAAATGAAGGGGACATATATTGATGTGACAGTGATAGGTGTTCCTATTTGTGTCACACATTTGTGGTTTGGGTTAGGATTTTCCCAAACTACAAACTGTGTGATAACATGTACTTTTCTATGTCTCCTCTTGCTCCCAAAAATTTCACGGTCTGAAACTATCTAGAAAAAGAATTATATTGAAAATACCAAGATGACTTGTTGGAAGGAGCCAAACCCAAGGATTATATGTTTTGAAACCAAATGTTAAACATGCAAATAGCATAAAAAGAGAAATAAAGAACTCCACGCCTTGAGAATAAGAGAGAAAAATGAATGAATGAATGAATGAGAAGCTTCTTCGAGGGATAAACCCACTTTTACAATATCACAAATGTATAAGATGAGATATTCACTAAAACTAAGCCTCCTTCGTATATATAGGAAACAAATGGTACAATTACAATTAAAGGGTCTAGCYAACCAATAAGGACAACACTAAAATAACAATAGAAATGTAATAAATCAATATTTAGGRCTTAACATTTTTATTGGTTGTGTATTTGTATAYGGATCTYTGGGTATCTGTTGCATTAAGACCATTCATCGCATTGAAGTTCACACCTTGTTGCTATGATATTTTTTAAATGTTGTCATGGTTCATTGTGTGCATTGTATAATAAACATGCACCAATGTGTTTTTGTGGTAAAGCACATAATTTAGCACTAACTATTTTTTATAAAACATTTTCAAGTTTAGTGGTGGGTACTATACAATAATGATTAATCGATGCTCATTATTGTAATGCACACACCACCTAACCCAAAAACAATTTTAAATTGAAATTTTTTACTTAGTTTGTAAAATGTATTTCATAATTAGTATATTTCATTATGTAAGGCATTTATGGATAGAAGATCAATGAAAACAATTTATAGTAATGAGCGTCAGGGAATCACATCCCGAGAAGAGAACATAGGAATTTATTTTAAATTTTAATATAAAAGTAATATATTTGAATTTTATGTAGGTTCAAAGGAAGTGTATTGGATAATGTATCATGTGTTGATGATTGAAGCTATGTGAGACATTCTCCAGGACATAAACCTAAGAGAGAGCCCCTGAGAGGGGTGTGTGGTTCCTATCTGAGACGAAGTTGGAACATAGATATGGCCTCCTCCTTATAGAGAGTTGAGAAGAACTCCAGATGATTCTCTTGTGAAATGTTGTGAGAAAGAAGATTTATAGAGTTGGATGTGCATGTGGCTGAGCACAAGGTGAATGTGTGAAATCCCAAAGTGTTGGGTTCATCATCATGAGAACATAAATGAAGATGATGTATTAGCCTCCTTTGAGCAGAGAGTTGATGAGAAAATCCATATGACTCTCATGTGTAATGCAATGGGAAAGAAGATCTATTGAGTCGACGTGCTTGTGGACGAGCACATGTGAACATGATCCTAGTGGTTGAGCACTAGTGAAGAAGTGGTTATTTTGTGTTATGCAATGAGCCAGAGATATGAACATCCATATGGATGTGCCCCTAGTGGATGAGCACTAGTGGGTGTATAAGATCCTTTGCTATATTGTTCAAGAGTCAGACCTACCTGTAACCCTAATTGTAATGAAAAGGGTACAGGTCGGCCCCACCTTTATGTGACTGGTAATTAATGTAAAAGATAATTAATCTGGTTAATATTAATTATATTATAAGATAGAGAGGTCGGCCTTGTTGTTCCAATAGACACTTCTGTTGACGGGTTTATTCTAGTATAAGTAAAGGTAAATTCCCCATTGAGGAATCATATCTTTCATGTAAGTTCGGAAATTTCAGCAACTACATCTTCTTGGGAAAAGTGCACACCTCTCTTGGGCGCTAGTCTTCTAGGGTTTTATCACCCTCTTGTGTGATAGGTTTTATTGGTGGTGAAGGTTTTTCTCTTGAATAATATAACAAAGGATTTGGTTGGGTTTTCTTCCCTTGTTGAGAAGGGTTTCCCAGGATACTTCTTCTGTTCTTGTGCATGGTGTTTCATCTTGTGATCTTGGTTGTTGCAACATTATTGGTTATGGTTAAGTCAAATGATAAAAATGGAATGAACTTCATGCTTAACCTTTCTCATAGAAAAATCAACATGGTATCAAAGCATAAGTATTGAAGAACCCCTGCACAAGCATTCAAAAGACTAAATCGTCATCGTTCTGCAGTTTCGTATGGCCTCTAGGGTTTCTGCAGAAATCCATATGACCCTCTTTTGATCAACCCTTTCACCCCTTTATAAGTGGACGCTGGAGCTAAAACTTGAACCAAACTGTACGAGCCTCCTTAGTGCATCACCAAATACACTCAAAATAAAATTCTGAGGAATTTAAGTTTTTGGCCCTAGGGTTTCTAGGGTGCCGAGATTTTTCGCAGAATCATGATCTTAGGATTTCTAAAACTTTTTGAAGAAACATTTTCAATTCAAACAATCATTCCTGTGACACTCTCAAAGTTGATCGTTGGCAGTCATAATCCCAACAAAATCCAAGATTACTAATCCAACCTAATCATTAGGTTTTCCAAATCCAGTTGGTGAGAGTTTGAAGAATCCGAACAAATCAAGAATAGAACCTTAGTAGAAGATAGTATTGATGGAGAAAGAAACTTCAGCTCATGGAAATCAAGGCTCCAGTTCACCCTCGAAGAAGGTGACCTTTTGGATGTGGTAACTAAAATTCTACCAACCACAACTACCGATGTAGAGAAGAAGATGTCAAAGCAAGAAAATTAATCATCTACTCAGTAAGAGATCACCTCTTACCTCATATTTCCAACATAAAGACAACTTATGATATGTATGAAGCATTAAAAGAAATGTTTGAGACTGAAAACACCCTCAGATCTCTTACCTTGAAGAGCCAACTTCAAAGTACCAACATGAAAAAAGGTGACAGTTGTTATCTTCTTTATGAAGATATCAGAGATTAGAGAACATATAGAAACCATTGGAGAAATCATGTCCAATAGAGAACTTGTGTTAACCACTCTCAACAACCTTCCAAAACATTGGGAGCCTTTTCTTCAGAGTAGAAGTGAAGGAGAAAGTCTACTAACCTTTGATCGTCTATGGACAGATTGTACTCAAGAAGAACTTAGACTTAGAAATAGAGGAGTGGAAGACTCCCCATAAGAAAATCATGCTCTTTCACTTCATACAAAGAAAGGAGGAAAATTAAAAAAAACATTAGACAAACATTCAAAGATGAAAAGTCTTCATCAAACCCAGGTTATAATCAAAGAAGAGATGTTTCATAAATTCAGTGCTTCAGATGTGACAAATATGGACACTATGAAAGAAATTGTCCAACCAGGAAGAAGGGAAGACAATATGCTTCTACCACTGACATTGATCCAGATCCACCTCAAAATAATGAAGATAAGAGAGAGGAGAAGTAGTTCCTCTAAACTAAACATGACTACAAACCCAAGCAAATCAATTGATATCTAATTTTATAGTTGATTGTTATTTTAAATAAATGAAGGGTATTATCCCTAGTATGGGAGCCCTCAAAGACTTGGACCATTATCCCTGGTACGGGAGTCCAAACCGTATTTGATTGATTATTATGCTAGACAAGAAAACATAAAAGATCTAAGAAGAAATAGAGGAGAAGAAGTCCAAGCTAGACCATTCAGGGAGAAAGGATACAGCTTATGAGGTAACAGTGAATCTTTGAAGACATTCCAAGATCGACATTCCTAGTCAGAGACAGATTGAGACAAGAAGATATGTTTTCCTTGAATAAGAGATAGCATTTCAATAGACCCAGAGAATCTCAGATGGAGATTGACAGTGAGACAATACCTTCTCCCCCTTCAATAGTTCAGAGGGAGACATAAATTATTTCAGCTAATCCAGTTGCACCAGTTGATATATCCAGAGATACTGCAGTAAGGACATAAAAAGGCATGCCTAGGTCAACAAAACCCTGCTAGAAGGAAGAGAAACATACAAGTCCCTCGAAGGACACCTTGAGAAATAAAAAGGTTTTTTTGAAAGTTATTCTTCAGTCATGAGCCACCTCATTGAAGAAAAAACAAGAGAAACAAGTATGGAAAGATGCCATAACAAAAGAATGCCAGTGTATATTAAAGAATGATGTATAAGATATTATTCAGAGACCAGAAGGGAAGTCTGTGGTAACTTCCAAGTGGCTCTATAAGAGAAAGCATGCAGCTGATGGAAGTATCAAGAAATATAAAGCCAGAGGATTATCACAAATAGAGGGAGTTGTCTATGATGAGACACTTGATCCAGTAAGCCCGATACACTTCCATCCGTACTAACATCCATGAGTTGGAAACTATATCAGATGAATGGATTCTTGATGAGTTTGGGTTTCAGCAAGTGTGTTGCTGATCCAAACCTATATTATTACAATGTTGGTGACGAGAGTCTAATTTTGATGACTTGTTCAGAAAGCCTTGTTGTTGAAAGCAAGTAAGCCTTGAATTTTGATTTCAAGATGAAGGATCTGAGTATGATACTCTACTTCCTGGAAGTATGAAAGAATACAAAAACACTATTATAGATTTGAAGAAAATGAATGATTATGATTCAGACGAGATTGATCCACAACTAATTGGATCATTGATATATCTAGTTAACACCGAACATGATTCATGCTTTGCAGTGAATATTCTTAGCCAATCCATGAGCCAGCCGAGACAAACTCACTGGAGAACAGTAAAGCATGTATTGAGATATAGACGATGCATAATTTGATATAGTCTAAGATATGCCTCCAAGTGTGAAATTGAGTTTGCAGGGATATGCCTATATAGATTGAGTAGAGAGTACAGTAGACCGAAAGAGAACATTTGGTTGTTGTCTTACCATGAAGTTTTCCATGGTTTCCTGATGTAGCATGAAACAAAACTTTGTGCCCTTGAGTACCACAAAAGCAGAGTATATAACATCGAGTGTGCAAAGAAATGTGGATTCGCAAGCTTCTGACAGATTTACTTGATCGTGAGACTGGTTCTATGATGATAAGAAGAGACATGTGTAAAGATCTTTGAGAACCCAATGTTTCTTGATAGATCGAAACATGTTGAGATGAAATATCATTATATCAGAGAAATGATGAAGAGGAAAATAGTACACATGTAATACCCTTCTACATATGAGCAAGATTGCAGACATCTTCACCAAATTATCTTGGTGAATAATACGTCCCTAGTTGAGAGGGAGTGTTGATGACTACAACCAAGACAAAGTTCAAAGTACATTCGTGTGAGACTTGGCATGATGAAGAATGCCTGCCTAGCTGAGAGGGAGTGTTGATGATTGCAACTATGTGAGACATTCTCCAGGACATAAACCTGAGAGAGATCCCATGAGAGGGGTGTGTGGTTCCTATCTGAGATAGAGTTGGAACGTAGAGATGGTCTCCTCCTTACAGAGGGTTGAGAAGAACTCCAAATGATTCTCCTGTGTAACACTGTGAGAAAGAAGATCTACAAAGTTGGACGTGCATGTGGCTGAGCACAAGGTGAACGTGTGAAATCCCAAAGTATTGGGTGCATCGTCATGAGAAAATAAATGAAGATGATATATTAGCCTCCTTTGAGTAGAGAGTTGATGAGAAACTACAGATGACTCTCATGTATAATATAGTGGGAAAAAAAATATGTTGAGTGGGCATGATTGTGGACAAGCACAAGTGAATGTGATCCTAGTGGTTAAGCACTAGCGAATAAGTGGTTCTTCTGTGTAATGCAGTGAGCCAAAGATATAGACATCCCTATGGATGTGCCCCTAGTGAATGAGCACTAGTGGGTGTATAAGATCCCTTGCTATATTGTTCAAGAGTCAAACCTACCTATAACCCCAATTGTAATGAAAAGGGTACATGTCGGCCCCACCTTAATGTGACTGGTAATTGATGTAAAATATAATTAATCTGGTTAATATTAATTATATTATAAGAGAGAGAGGTCGGTCTTGTTGTGCCAATAGACACTTATGTTGATAGGTTCAATCTAGTATAAGTAAAGGTAAATTCCCCGTTGAGGAATCATATCTTTCATGTGAGTTTGGAAATTTCAGCAAGTACATCTTGGGAAAAGTGTGCACCTCTCTTGGGTGCTACTCTTATAGGGTTTGAGAACCCTCTTGTGTGCTAGGTTTTATTGGTGGTGAAGTTCTTTCTCTTGAAGAATATAGCAAAGGATTTGGATGGTTTTTCTTCCCTTGTTTAGAAGGGTTTCCCAGGATACTATATTTGTTCTTGTGCATGGTGTTTCTTCTTGTGATCTTGGTTGCTGCAACATTATTGGTTATGGTTAAGTCAAATGCTAAAAATGGAATGAACTTCATGCTTAACCTTTATCATAGAAAAATAAACATGGTATCAAAGCATAGGTCTTGAAGAACCCCTGCACAAGAATTCAAAAGACCAAATCGTCATCCTTCTGCAGTTCCGTACGACCTCCAGGGTTTCTGCAAAAATCTATACGACCCTCTTTTTATCAACCCTTTCACCCCTTTATAATTAGACGTTGGAGATAAAACTTGAACCAAGTTGTACGACCCTCCTCATTGCATCACCAAAGACCCTCAAAATAAAATTCCGAGGATTTTGAGTTTTTGGCCCTAGGGTTTCTAGGGTGTCGAGATTTTCTGCAGAATCTTGATCTTAGGATTTCTGAAACTTCTTGAAGAAACATTTTCAATTCAAACAAGAATTCCTATGACACTCTCAAAGTTGATTGTTGGCAGTCATAAGCCCAAAAAAATCCAAGGTTACTAATCCAACCTAATCATTAGGTTTTCCAAATCCAGTTGGTGAGAGTTTGAAGAATCCAAACAAATGAAGAACATAACCTTAGTAGAAGACATGATTGATGGAGCAAGCAACTTCAGCTCCTAGAAATCAAGGCTCCAGGTCACCCTTGAAGAAGATGACCTTTCGGATGTGGTAACTAAAACTCTACTAGCCACAACTACCGATGTAGAGAAGAAGATAATAAAGGAAGAAGATGTCAAAGCAAGAAAATTAATCATCTACTTAGTAAGAGATCACCTCTTACATCGTATTTCCAACCTGAAGACAACTTATGATATGTATGAAGCATTAAAAGAAATGTTTGAGAGTGACAACACCCTCAAATATCTTACCTTGAAGAGCCAACTTCAAAGTACCAAGATGACTAAAGGTGACACAATTTCTATCTTCTTTATGAAGATATCAGAGATTAAAGAACCACTAGAAACCATTAGAGAAATCATGTCCGATAGAGAACTTGTTTTAACCACTCTCAACAAACTTCCAAAACATTGGGAGCCTTTTCTTCAGAGTATCAGTGGAAGAGAAAGTGTACCAACCTTTGATCGTCTATTGACATATTGTACTCAAGAAGAACTTAGACTTAGAAATAGAGGAGTGGAAGACTCCCCAGAAGAAAATCACGCTCTTGCACTTCATACAAAGATAGGAGGAAAATTCAAAAAAACTTTAGACAAACATTCAAAGATGAAAATTATTCATCAAACCCAAGTTATAATCAAACAAGAGATGGTTCATAAATTCAGTGCTTCAGATGTGACAAATATGGACACTATGCAAGAAATTGTCCAACCATGAAGAAAGGAAGACAATATGCTTCTACCGTCGACATTGGTCCAGATCCACCTCAAAATAATGAAGATAAGAGAGAGGAGAAGTACTTCCTCTAAACTAAACATGACTATAAACCCAAGCAAATCAATTGATCTCTAATTTTATAGTTGATTGCTTTTTTAAATAAATGAAGGGTATTATCCCTAGTATGAGAGCCCTCAAAGACTTGGACCATTATCCCTAGTACGGGAGTCCAAACCGTATTTGATTGATTATTATGCTAGACAAGAAAAAATAAAAGATCTAACAAGCAATAAAATAGAAGAATTCCAAGCTAGACCATTTAGGGAGAAAGGATACAACTTATGAGGTAACAATGAATCTTCGAAGACATTCCAAGATCGACATTCCTAGTCAGAGACATATTGAGACAAGCATATATGTTGTCCTTGAAGAAGAGATAGCCTTTCAATAGACCCAGAGAATCTCAGATAGAGATTGACAGTGAGACAATACATTCTCCCCCTTCAGCAGTTCAGAGGGAGACATACATTATTTCAGCTAATCCAGTTGCACCAGTTGATATATCCAAAGATATTGCAGTAAGGACATAAAAAGGCATGCCTAGGGTCAACAAAACCCTGCTAGAAGGAAGAGAAACATACAAGTCCCTCGAAGGACACCTTGAGAAAGAAAAAAGTTTTTTCGAAGGCTATTCTTCAGTCATGAGCCACCTCATTGAAGAAACAACAAGAGAAACAGGTATGGCAAGATTCCATAATAGAAGAATGTCAGTGTATCTTAAAGAATGATGTATAAGATATTATTCAGGGACCAGAAGGGAAGTCTGTGGTAACTTCCAAGTGGCTCTATAAGAGCAAGCATGCAGCTGATGGAAGTATCAAGAAATACAAAGCCATAGGATTCTCACAAATAGAGGGAGTTGTCTATGATGAGACACTTGATCCAGTAAGCCCGATACACTTCCATCCGTAATACCATCCATGAGTTGGAAACTATATCATATGAATGAATTCTTGATGAGTTTGGGTTTCAGCAAGTGTGTTGTTGATCCAAACCTATATTATTACAGTGTTGGTGATGAGAGTCTAATTTTGATGACTTGTTCAGAAAGCCTTGTTGTTGAAAGAAAGTAAGCTTTGAATTTTGATTTCAAGATGAAGGATCTGAGTATGATACTCTACTTCCTGGAAGTATGACAAAATACAAAAACACTATGATATATTTGAAGAAAATGAATGATTATGATTTAGACGAGATTGATCCACAACTAATTGGATCATTGATATATCTAGTTAACACCAGACATGATTCATGCTTCGCAGTGAATATGCTTAGCCAATCCATAAGCTAGCTGAGACAGAATCACTGGAGAACAGTAAAGCATGTATTGAGATATACACGAGGCATAATTTGATATAGTCTGAGATATGTCTCCAAGTGTGAAATTGAGTTTGCAGGGATATGCCTATATAGATTGAGAAGAGAGTATAGTAGACTAGAAGAGCACATCCGGTTGTTGTCTTACCATGAAGTTTTCCATGGTTTCTTGATGCAACATGAAACAAAACTTTGTGGCCTTGAGTACCACAAAAGTAGAGTATATAACATCGAGTGTGAAAAGCAATGTGGCTTCACAAACTTCTGACAGATTTACTTGATCATGAGACTGATTCTATGAGAATAACAAAAGCCGTGTGTAATGATCTTTGAGAACCCAATGTTTTTTGATAGATCGAAACACGTTGATATGAAATATAATTATATCAGAGAAATGATGAAGAGGAAAATAGTACACCTGCAATACCCTTCTACATATGAGCAAGATTGCAAACATCTTCACCAAATTAGCTTGGTGAAGAAAACCTCCCTAGTTGAGAGGGAGTGTTGATGACTACAACCAAGACAAATTTTAAATACATTCGTGTGAGACTTGGCATGATGAAGAATGCCTCCTTAGCTGAGAGGGAGTGTTGATGATTGCGGTTATGTGAGACATTATCCAGGACATAAACCTGAGAGAGAGCCCCTGAGAGGGGTGTGTGGTTCCTATCTGAGACAGAGTTTGAACGTAGAGATGGTCTCCTCCTTATAGAGAGTTGAGAAGAACTCTAGATGATTCCCTTGTGTAACACTGTGAGAAATAAGATCTGCAGAGTTGGACGTGCATGTGGCTAAGCACAAGGTGAACGTGTAAAATCCCAAAGTGTTGGGTGCATCGTCATGAGAATAGAAATGAAGATGATCTATTGGCCTCCTCTGAGTAGAGAGTTGATGAGAAACTCCAAATGACTCTCCTGTGTAATGCAGTGGGAAAAAATATTTGTTGAGTGGACATGCCTATGGATGAGCACAAGTGAACGTGATCCTAGTGGTTGAGTACTAGTGAAGAAGTGGTTCTTCTGTGTAATGCAGTGAGCCAGAGATATGGAAATCCCTATGGATGTGCCCCTAGTGGATGAGCACTAGTGGGTGTATAAGATCCCGTGCTATATTTTTCAAGAGTCAGACCTACCTGTAACCCCAATTGTAATGAAAATGGTACATGTCGGCCCCACCTTAATGTCACTGGTAATTAATGTAAAATATAATTAATCTGGTTAATATTAATTATATTATAAGATAGAGAGGTCGTCCCTGTTGTGCCAATAGACACTTATGTTGATAGATTTAGTCTAGTATAAGTAAAGGTAAATTCCCCATTGAGGAATCATATCTTTCATGTGAGTTTGGAAATTTCAGCAAGTACATCTTCTTGGGAAAAGTGCGCACATCTCTTGGGCGCTAGTCTTCTAGGGTTTGAGAACCCTCTTGTGTTCTAGGTTTTATTGGTGGTGAAGGTATTTCTCTTGAAGAATATAGAAAAAGATTTGGATGATTTTTCTTCCCTTGTTTAGAAGGGTTTCCCAGGATACTTCTTGTATTATTGTGCATGGTGTTTCTTCTTTTGATCTTGGTTGCTGCATCATTATTGGTTATGATTAAGTCAAATGCTAAAAATGGAATGAACTTCATGCTTAACCTTGCTCGTAGAAAAATCAACATCATGTAGAGAAAAAACGTGAAGAAACTAAGTGATATTGTTTGCAATCTAAGTGGAAGAGTGTAAAATATTTATGGAAATGTTGCAAAGAGATGAACTAGGTGGATCAAAAAGTGATTGATATGAAGTTTTTCTTTGACTTTTTACTAATAATGTACTTCTTAATAATAATCACTAACTTGTTTCAAACATTCAATTTCATATTTGTTGAATGTTGTGTAGGGACCGACAACAAGGGAGTGAATCATCAATAGGGATGATGAGAATTATACATTTGTATAGTGTAAAAAACATGCTAGTAAGATGTCCTCAATCAAGACCTCAAAGTAGCCATGAATGATCATCAAAGCATCCACAATTAATCTTGACAGTTGTTCGACAACACTGGTATTCCAACAAAGGACGAAAACCTTCAGTAACCACTCACATAACCAGATCAAAGATCAACACACTTATGTTTTGACGTGGTAAAACCCCTATGGGGAAACATCCACGACCCCAACCAACGCAACCACTTGAAGCAATTTATTAATGCAAAAGAAAAATATTATAGAAATATTTTACAAGAGAGTTTCTCACAATTGATCATCGGCAAATGACCCTCCATGCTCTTTAAATAGAGATCATGGAACAATCGGGTGTTAAGCCACATATCAATGGTCGTTAAGATCGAGGAGAATATGAACCGTCAAATCACTCTATGTCGGGAACATATCGTGACCGTCGGATTTCCTAGCTACAAATGGATACTAATGCATACTAAAGAAACACACTTTTACCTAACGACACATTAGACCAAGTAAATCTCAACTAAATCATAAGTGTCTAAATATCATAACATCCCCCCTTAAGAACAACTTGGGATAGAATTGAAGGATTTACAATAGTGACACAATAGGAGAAGGAAGGAGGCATTAGAGCCTATCTCCCCTGTTAGCACTAGGAGTTGCTCTTAGACTGTTAAAGAGAAAGCCTAATACCCATCAATAGTTTGAAAAAGGGTTTTGAAAATTGGTTTTGATGAAGGATGTACGAATGGATAAAAGTATTCAAAATTCTTTCATACAATGAGTGAAACACAACGTAGCAATATAGGCATTCACAATTCTCTGACCAGTGAACAAGTTGGTAGTGGTGAGCAATAAGACCGTCATATGAAGGAAAGTATATATCTTTAACTTACTTCAGGTAACCTAAAACATATACTTAGAAGAAATATCACTTGGCTAAGAACCTCTCAACCAAAAGATAAAAGTTTAGAACAAGTACTTGCAATAATACATACAGTAAATCATTCACTGATATGAATCCAACAAGCATCTACAACAAAACATTCACCATAGACATCTGAACCAGAGAGAAGAAAATATATTATATCAAATAGAAAATATGGCCATCAATTGATTATGAATCTGGAATATTCAATGCATATCATTTACAGAGTTATATGAAAACATAAAGAAAAACATCTCAATACAACCCTCTCTAACCCCCTACAAGAGCTCCCTCCTTCATTAAATAGAAAATAACATCCAAAATATGCTTAGGTGGTCGCATCCCATCTCTTTCATTGGATTATGGGCCTTGGAGATAGGTGGCAACAGTCGAAGAGACAAAAATCCAACAAACTGCTAAATTTTAGGAAGTTATTGGAAGTCATTAATAAATATGTTGCCAACTCACTGCATGAGTTTTTAATGGAGCCAAATCTTAGGTGCATGTTTCCTTTAGCATCTAATTGATCTTTGAGAAGTCATTCAAACCCTCCTTGATAGGTAGAAACCTCCGAACAAGGAGAATATCCAATAACTTTATGGTTTGTAGTGTCTGTGCTATGAACTTGTTGTACCCGGTGTTTTAATTTTATCTTTCAAATGCCAAAATGGGTCAGGCTGATTTTTTGTCATCGGGTCAATGTCATAATCATGCTCCTCCACAATAACTTTCAGAAGAACCCACAACACTATTTTGGATTTATGATAAAATATTTAAAAGAAGCTGCTACAGGAAATGAGTTTGTAGTGCATGTGTTACGAACTTGTTGTACCTGGTGTTTTAATTTTATCTTTCAAATGCCGAAATGGGTCAGGATGATTTTTGGTCATCAGGTCAATTCCCTATTCATGCTCCTTCACAAAATATTTCAGAAGAACCCCACATCACCATTTTGGATTTATGATAAAATATTTAAATGAAACTGCTATAGGAAATGAGTTTGTAGTGCCAGTGGTTAAGTTTGCAGCACAAATTGAACTAGTTTTTTATGAAAATCTTGCAAGATTTTCCACGTCTGAGGAGAAAAATATGAGTTGACATATTAAAACCTCGGACCTAGATGAATCTCAACTGAAAAGGGTTTGATCTATCAAGAAAATAGAGAGTTTGCAATGCCAGTTTGTAGTGCGGATTTGTAATGGACAATTCGTAGCGTAGGGTTGGCAGTGGATAATGTTGTTGTTTGCAAGAGGAAACTGTAAGATGTTGTTTTGGTATAAAAATCTTCAAAATGGTAAGGGTTTAGGATACCAAAGCTGACCCTTATTTCTTTCATGATCATGAACACTATCATGACACTAGAACTCTTTCATGGACTAAGGTCGTAATTTTTTTAACTCCTGAACATTTCATGTGCTAACATTGGCTCTATAGGGGATGGCATGCTCCCTGTGAGCTGCCAAGAACATTGCAATTCCATTGCCTTATCCATTGGGCTATGGATTCTTATTTTGATCTACTGCAAACCAAAAAACTAAAAGAAACAAAAAATGCTCATATGATGAGCTTATTCCCCTACTTCTAATCTTCTCTTTGAGATGTTTGATCGGGTGAAATAAAAAATCCAATGCAACCATGCAAGGACCTTGTCTATTGATTGAATTCCTTGCATAACCCTGCTTAATGGAAATTCAAATTGAAAATTAAATCCAATCTGAAAATTCATCCACTTTGAAGAACCAATTCCACTGATTGATTCTAGGTAACTCATAAAAGTCTCTTTCTCTGATATTTCCAAAAAAAAATGCAAAAGGATCTTGAAAAATATGTGTGAATACCACTTGTTGATCGATAAAAAGGAAAGCACGGACTATTTCTATAGTTCCTTCATGTTGACAAGTATAGAAAAACCTACAATCTTCTTTCTTCGCTGTATCCTTTTCTTGAAATGTTGATTTTTCTTGTTCTAAGTTTTCAGATGCAAGATCATCCTTAGAACAAATGGCAACAATCTGATTATTTTCCTTATCATGTATTTCAACCTCAATAAAATTATCCATATAGAGAACCATAGGATCACTAAGAACATGGAAAGGTTGTTGTTGACTTATAATGTTATCATTATATTCCAAAAAACTTATGTGATTTTGCAGCTCAACTCGCCCTGCTCTATAAGCAACTTCAATTGTTTCTTCCAAAATATTAAATGAAGAAAATCATAAGGGAAATGACTTACCTCCAACTAAGCCACAATTTTCCCTATGATAGTGGTCATAACTGTCATAATTGGGCTGAATGCTTTCATAAGACCATTGAAAATAATCATTTTCTAGATGAAAGGATATTTCTGATGTTTTTTGGAAATCAACCTCATCATAGTTATTGTAATCATCATATATAGGTAAACAAAAGGCTTCTTGAATATCATAAATAACAAAATTAGAGACAACATCTTGCTCCTCAACAAGATGCTCTACCAACTTCTCCTCATGGCATCCTTCTTGTTCATGTTCACTGTCAGATATATTCCACTCCTCATCCTTAACTTGATCTAAAAATTTTCCACAGGCTTTGAGATTATCCTCAACCTCTTGAGCATCAATGAACATTTGTTGCAAGGTGATAGACCTCCTTTCTAGGAGAAGAAGAGAAATCTGGATGAAGAGTTGTTACATAACACAGTCTAGCAACAACTTCAGGAGGTCAGATATCTAAAGGCATGTTGCAATAAAAACTATAAAATCTCCTGTTGAAAATAGAAAGAGCTTCATCCTCCCCTCTTTTCAAATCATAAAACTCAACTAAGTATTGGTGAAGATATCTTTTCTCTCCCCGATACCTTGAAAATTCACCAAATAAATCAGCCCGCGAACCAATGGAACCAACCTCTAGATTTTTAAACCACAAAGCAACATCTCCAACCAAAGATTTGGAAAATAACCTCATAACAACATCCTTGTGCATGATTTTCAAATTGTAAATGACATTATAAAAACATCCCAAATGCTTCTCAGCTATAATATGATCTTCTCCAACAAAAAGAGGTAGATATTCTAAAAACTTGGGAGGGTAAGGATGAAGAGTAGATGGCAGTTTTAAGGGTTTTTACATTTTTTCTCTTTTTCTGGACTGAACATCAGTAGGTTGAAAGTGAGGTCCAATGGATTGATTTCAAATTCCAGCGATGGTGGTAGAAGATGGTACTATGATCAGAGAAGGTGGTGAATCAATTGTATCATTCACATGGTTACAATGTTGATCATGTTCAAGAAGGATTTGAATACAAACATTGTTCTCATATGTTTCAGATGAAGGACTAGGTTCAACATCAACTATGTAAGAAGAATGCAGACCTTCTTCTTTCAAAGAGGGATATACAGTAGTAGGATTATGGTCATCAGAGTAAACAAAGCAAAGGATGATTCTCCTGATATGTGAAGGAAAGGACAGGACATGAAAGAACTGATAAAAAATAATATGAGCTCTTGAAGAAAAATTATATCTTGATACCTGGACTTCTTGTGTCTTCCTTTCATTTTATGTTCGAGCTCGTTCCTCAGTGGAGTCATGTAACTTGATTTGAAACACCAGTAAGTTATTCAAATGTGTGGAGTCTCCATAGTGAAAAATTGCAGTTTGTTCTGTCACCAATCATTGCTCACCATCAAGAAATGGTAGTAATCTGTGTCGTACAACCCAGGGAAGATCTTCAACTTCGTCCCTGGCAGCGGCGCCAAGAATGTTATCACTAGGAGTTTATCTTAGACTGCTAAAGAGAAAGCCTAATACCTGTCAATAGTTTGAAAAAGGTTTTCATGAAGAATGTACGAATGGATAAAAGTATTCAAAATGCTTTCATACAATGAGTGAAACACAACTTAGCAATCTAGGCATGCACAATTCTCTGACCAATGAACGAGTTGGTAGTGGTGAACAAGAAGATTGTCATATGAAGGAAAGTATATATCTTTAATTTTCTTCAGGCAACCTAAAACATATACTTAGAAGAAATATCACTTGGATAAGAACCTCTCAACCAAAAGATAAAAGTTCAAAACAAGTACTTGCAATAATACATACAGTAAATCATTCACTGATATGAATCCAACAAGCATCTACAACAAAACATCCACCACAGACATATGAACCGGAGAGAAGAAAAGATATGATATCAAATAGAAAAGTTGGCCATCAATTGATTATGAATTTGGAATCTTCATTGCATATCATTTACAGAGTTATATGGAAACATAAAGAAAAGCCTCTCAATACAACCCTCTCTAACCCCCTCCAAGAGCTCCCTTCTTCATTAAATAGAAAATAACATCCAAAATATGCTTAGTAAGTCGCATCCCTTTTCTTTCATTGGATTATGGGCCTTGGAGGTAGGTGGCAACAATCAAAGAAACAAAAATCCAACAAACTGTTAAATTTTAGGAAGTTGTTGGAAATCATTAATAAATCTGTTGCCAACTCACCGCATGAGGTTTTAATGGAGCTAAATCTTAGTTACAGGTGTCCTTTAGCATATAATTGATCTTTGAGAATTCATTTGAACCCTCCTTGACAGGTAGAAACCTCCAAACAAGGTGAATATCCAATAATTGTCTGGTTTGTAGCGCATGTGTTACGAACTTGTTGTACCTGGTGTTTTAATTTTATCTTTCAAATGCCAAAATGGGGCAGGATGATTTTTGGTCATCAAGTCAATTCCATAATCATTCTCCTCCACAAAAAATTTCATAAGAACCCACATCACCATTTGGGATTTATGATAAAATATTTAGAATAAGATGCTAAAGAAAATGAGTTTGTAGCGCATGTGCTACAAACTTGTTGTACCTGGTGTTTTAATTTTATTTTTCAAATTCCAAAATGGGTCAGGCTGATTTTTGGTCATCGGGTCAATGCCACAATCATGTTCCTCCATAAAAAAATTCATAAGAACCCACATCACCATTTTGGATTTATGATAAAATCTTTAGAAGAAGATGCTACAGGAAATGAGTTTGAAGTGCCAATGGTTAAGTTCGCAATGTCAGTTTGCAATGCGAATTGAACTAGTTTTTATGAAAAGCTTGCAATATTTTCCACGTACGAGGAGAAAAATATGAGTTGATAGATTAAAACCTCAGACCTAGATGAATCTCAACTAAAAAGGGTTTGATCTATCAAGAAAATAGAGAGTTTGCAACGCAGATTTGTAATGGATAGTTCACAACACAAAGTTGGCAGTGGATAATGTTGTTGTTTTCAAGAGGAAATTGTAAGATGTTGATTTGGTATAACAATCTTGAAAATGGCCAGGGTTTAGGATACCAAAGCTGACCCTTATTACTTTCATGATGATGAACACTATCATGACACCAAAACTCTTTCATGGACTAAGGTCAGAATTTTTTTAACTCCAGGACATTTCATGTGCTAACACCCCTTTAATGACAACTTCCTGAACTCCTAACATAGAGCGAAGTTTGGAAAACTTCGCTTCTGTAAGAGACTTTGTGAAAATGTCTGCAACTTGATCATCTGTAGGGAAAAAGAAAAATTTAAAAACTTGATCATAAATGAGATTTTTGATGAAGTGCATGTGTAGCTCGATGTGTTTGTTGTGTTGATGTTGATATGGGTCTTTGGCGAGCTTGATGACACTCTGATTGTCGCACCAAACATTGGTCGGTTGCTACTGCTGGAATCCAAACTATGAAAGGATCTGTCGAAGCCACAAGGCTTCTTGAATTTCATTTACCATTGCTCGATACTCTGCTTCTGCTGAAGAAAGTGCAATAGCATGTTGTTTCTTACAGGCCCAAGTGACAGGTCCCGAACCAAGGCTGAAAACATAACCTGCAGTAGACTTCTGATCATCAGGGTTTCCAACCCAATATGAATCAGTGAAACCAACCAATAAAGGAGTCCCCCTAAACTGTAATGTATCCCAAACTGAATTGCACCCCATACATACCTAAGTATCATTTTAGCTTCTTTCTAATGGATTTCATGGGATGTTTTCATATACCGGGAAACAAGACCAACAACAAAGGAAAGATCAGGACAAGTATGAGTCAAGTATAAGAGGCTACCAACTAACTGATGGTACAAGGTGGCATTAACTTTTGGAGAAGTACAAGTGACAACAAGCTTGAATCTAGACTGGAAGGGAGAAGGGGTGGGTTTACAATATTCCATGTGAAAGCAACGAAGAAGGTCACGGGCATACTTAGAGTGGTAAAGAAAAATTCCTTCATTGGTTTGCAAAACTTGGAGGCCAAGGAAATAGTGCAAAAATCCTAAGTCTGTCATTTCAAATTTCTTCTTAAGGTTGGTTTTCACATGGTTTATAAGGTTTGAGTCACTACCAGTAAGGATACGGTCATCAACATAAAGGACAAGGATTATGAGATGGCTTCCTACTTTCTTGGTATAGACATTAGGATCAAAATGGAATCTAGAAAATCTGGTGCCAATAAGAAAGCTATCATTTTTGGCATACCAAGCTCGGGGATCTTGCTTCATGCCATACAGAGATTTCTTGAGGCGACAAACAAGGCTAGAGTCATTCTGGACATAGCCAGGAGGTTGTTCCATGTAGTTTTCTTCTTGCAAATCTCCATGCAAGATGGTATATTTAACATCCATATGATAGACCTCCCATTTATGTGAGGTAGCAAGGGCAAGAACAAGGCGGATGGAATTCATTTTGGCTATAGGGGGAAAGTTTTCATTATAGTCAATTCCTTCAACTTGGGAAAATCCTTTGGAAACTAACCGAGCCTTGTGTCTTTCAACACTTCCATCTGATGCATACTTATTTTTGTAGACCCATTTACATATGACAAGTTTTCTTCCTTTTGGAAGAGGTACAAGATCCCAAGTATTGTTTGCCATTAAAGAACAATACTCTTCATTCATTGTTGTATCCTGATTTGGATGACTTGAAGCTTCTGCAAATGTCTTTGGATCGTGAGTCTCTAAAACTTGAGCCAAAAGAGAAGACACTCGTTGGAACTGAGAATGTGTCTGATGTTGATCTGAAGGATCACTGACAAGATCACCAGTTACTTCTCATGTTGAAGAGACCTATCTAGAAAGCGGTGGTGTTGGTGTTGGTGTTGGTTCAGGTTCAATGGAATCATCTAGAGGAAGGTGAGCAGGTAGAGGTGGATTTTAATCCTCATTTTCATTATCTGAAGAAGAAACCAGAATAGGAACAAAATAAGGCACAAACGACAAAGATGGCTCGTAGGCCAAAGAAGGCACAATTGTCGAATTAGGATCGTAGGCCAAGATATTTTCATCAAATTTAACATCTCTTCTAATAATAATTTCATTAAAATGTGGTTTAAGAAGTCTATAACCTTTGACATCTTCAGAATAACCAACAAAAATACGCTTCTCACTTTTAGGCTGCAATGTTTTCCTTTTCTCATCAGGAATGTGAGCCCATGTTATACTGCCAAATACACGTAAGTGACTTACATCTGGTTTAATTTTAGTCCAAACTTCTTCCAGTGTTATATTTTTAAGAGCCTTTGTGGGAGTGTGATTTATTATGTAATTTTCACAGTTGATGGCTTCCGCCCAATACTTTAGACTTAATCCCTTAGATTGGATCATACGATTAGTCATTTCTTGTAATGTGCGGTTCTTTCTCTCAGCAAAACCATTTTGTCGTGGTGTATATGGAACAATGTGTTTCATTTGGATGCCCTGTGTAGTGCAGTAACTTGTAAATGTATTGTTCACATATTCGCCTCCATTATTTGTTCTTAACCTTTGAATTTGATGTCCAAATTGTTTTTCTACAAGATCCTTGTAGGCCAAAAACTTGTCAAAAAATTTTCTCTTAAGTTTTAAGAAATAAACCCAAGTACATCTGGAAAAGTCATAAATGAAAGTTAATAAATACTTGCACCCAAAAAAAGAAGGAGAATAAAGTGGACCACACAAGTCACTATGAACAAGCCATAAAGGGCCTGAGGTGTGCGAAGAGGCGCATTTTTCAAAACTTTCCCGATGATGTTTGTCGAGAACGCAACTGGCACAAACACCATCTTTGCATAAAACAAGAGGAATACTAGTCACTATCTGTTGATTACATAGTTGTTGCAATGAGCGATAGTTTAGATGCCCAAACTGCTCATGCCAAAGTTTGCTCAAGTCATCGCTATAAGCAACAAAAACTGATGGAAAAGATGATGACCCAAAGTTGTCAAACTTGTACAACTTGGTAATATCATCAACAATTCCAGTTGTAAGAACATGCTTAGGATCTTTTAAATCCTTAATTACAACTTGGTGAGGTGAAAACTTTATAGTTCTACCTTCACCTGAATGATAATTTGATATACTGATAGAAGGTTACAAGAAAGACTTGGAACACATAATACACCATTGAAATAACCATTATCTACTTGAACTTCTCCAGATCCTACAACACTAAGAGATCTATCTTCACCAACAAATATTTTCTTAGTGTTACATTCATTTAGAGCAGAAAATATGGTTTTATCCTTAGCCATATGATAAGATGCTCCAGAATCAATATGCTACTCATCAAAAGAAGAAGTAGAAGTTGCATTGAAGGAGAAACCAGAAGCAGAAAGTGAAAAAGATTATTGTAAGAAGACATATTAAATATGCAGATAATATTGATTTAACAATTGAAATTAATGATCTGGATGGAAATATCTCGAAAAGTTAGGCGGTTTAAAAAAAACGATACTGAAACAGACTTCGGATGTGAAAGTTATGCCCTTTTAAAAAAAGGCATAAATGGTAACCAAAGGACCACATGGTGGTGTAAGTTTCTTTATAAAGTGACCCACTTTTATAAAAAGAAGTGGGGATCACTTTTACAATGATGTTACTTTATAAAAGAAAGTTGCATGCAAAATAAATAAATCTAAAATAAAATATTAAAGTTACTTATAGTGATTCACTTTTATACTTGAAGTGAAATACACTTTAAAATGGAGCATGAATTTTTTTCAAAAAAAGTAACAAAAAGAGAGACTTGAACTCAAGACCTCTTACAGAATAAAGCAAATTTTAACCAAGTGGGCTAGCAAAACATATTGTATTGTTTAGCATGAGGATTGTTGTTGTTGTTGAAAACAGCCTTGTAGAGCATGCCTATAAAAAACTCTTTTCACAGAAGAAAAAAATTTCGCTTCTAGATGACAACAAGGGTTAGATCTCGGTTAGCTTAGCCGAAAAATGCACATTTTCCTATATGTTTCTGATTTTTTGAGATCACATAGGGCGCGGGGAAAAGAGAATACGTATATCTAAAAGAGTAGCAACCCAAAAACAAACAATATAAAACTGAAATAATACTCTGCAAAATTTTAAAAAAGGGTCTATTGAGGCTTTATACCTCTGAATCTAGCTGAAATGGCTGTATATTGGGAAAATGAAAACCTTTTCGAGTGAAAGAAAAAGAATTCATGGATGAAACGAGCGCTATGGACACAATGGAATAGTCTTCTAATCCCAGAAATGTACGAAAAATGGTAGAAAACAAAGATGAGGCAACTCAGCTTCAGATCTCGATCTACAACATGACCGGGTCTTCAAACAGGTTTTGATACCATGTTCGACAACACAGGTATTCCAACAGAGGACGAACACCTTTAGTAACCAATCATGCAACTAAATCAAATATCAACACATCGATGTTTTGACGTGGTAAAACCCCTACGAGGAAACATCCACGACCCCAGCCAACATGGCCACTTGGAGCAGTGTATTAATGCAAAAGAAAAATATTACAGATAGATTTTACAAGATAGTTTCTCACAATCTATCATCAGAAAATGACCCTCCATTCTCTTAAAATAGAGATCATGGACCAATCGGGTATTAAGCCACAAATCAATGGTCATTAAGATCGAGGAGAATATGAACCGTCGGATCACTCTATGTTGGGAACATATCGTGACCATCGGATTTCCTAACTACAAATGCATACTAATGCATACTAAAGAAACATACTAAGAAACAAACTTTTACCTAATGACACATTAGACCAAGTAGATCTTAAATAACTCCTAAGTGTCTAAATATCCCAACAACAGTGGGTATCAATCCAAAACTCCACCATCCAAGACTCAACTATAAATTTGTATCCAAAATTATGGAATTATGATTGTAAATACTTATGTGAAGAGTGGAAATGTCTCATGTCACTATGATTATGGCATTGATATAACTCAACTACGGATATCGACTCTATTTGGTTCCCACTTATTAGAAGATGTAGTCTATGATTCTTATGAATCAGTGATAGGAGTAGGTATTGCAAGTTCTATCTTTTTCAAAGTACTAGAAGCAACAAGGAAACATATATCTAGCAATAAAATCTCAACATACAAAAGCCCTACTTTGGTCTGTCTCATATTAGGCTCAATTGAAATAGAATTTTCATATGACAAAGTAACTTAGAACCAATACATTTAATGTGTTTCTCAAAATTAGGGTAATACAACTTATGAGTAGCCAACGATGTATAAGGATAAGATACACCAAAAGAGGGTGGGTGTGCTTTTGCGACATGTAAAATATTTCTACCTTCTCTCCTAAACCATTCATAAGTTGTTGGTAGGAAATATTTAAGGTTTCTTATATTTCTTGCACAAGATTTTGATTGAAGTTGAATAGACTGAATAGAGATTTTATTTTCATTCAATTGTTGAAGTAGGAGATCATCATTATTCTTTTAGTCCCAAAGAGTCTAGTATTTTCATTCTAAAGTAAAACAACCTTCTCACAAAGGCAAGTAACAAATTCATACAATTTATTAACCTCATTGTTGTAATGTCCCCAAGGTCGAGCCCTATTGTAAATCTTGATTATGAAATGATTTGTATATATGTGTTATAGGCTGGTGAGCCAAGTTTGTATAAGTTGGTGGGCTTATGTGATTGTTAGGCCAGAGAGCCTAAGGGTTGGAGGCCAAGGGCTTGATTTTGTACCTGTATGTATGCAGCACATTAATAAAATATAAACACCGCCGCGTGCAAACCGACACGTTGAATGAGTGATGGGGGACTAAGAATCCATAGAGAGGGCAAGGGATTAGGGGCTGGAAGGTGGGAAAAGGGGCTAAGTGTTAAGCCTAGGGGGCTTAAGCCTTGGGAATAATAATAAAATATTATTCCAAAGAACATATGCATTTTATGTTTTATTTATCCTAAGTTATTGGCAAGGGAAAAACGTGCAAAGGGGATGCATGCTGATAGAATGCATGCAGTTCCATGGGTGACAAGTGTCA
This sequence comes from Picea sitchensis, assembly GCA_010110895.2. Lineage (NCBI taxonomy): Eukaryota > Viridiplantae > Streptophyta > Pinopsida > Pinales > Pinaceae > Picea > Picea sitchensis. Next base: position 64,522 of record SNQJ01S0063316.1, read on the forward strand.
ACCCTGGTGCATGCAAACAAAATGGTCGAGAAGAGCCGTGAGAGGGGTCTCTCCTCCATTCCACCCGATTGTTTGAGCGTGTACGAAGCTCTGAACAGTACGACCAACCCGACCTTGCAAGAATACCTTGTGCATTTCTGAGAGCCGAGAAGCCTGTGTTCGTTTCTGAAAAGCCGGGATCACCCTCTCCATTCTCAGCCGAGGAGTCTGTGTCGATCCCTGCGGAAATTACTTGTCACGCAATCACGAAAACTGTCACTGTGAGACCTTGTCGTCATTGTTGAGCCTGTTTGGGAAGCCCGTGTCTGTATTCCCGGTTGGCTATGGTGACCACACAGAGCTGGACTGCGCGTGGCTTGCTGACCAGTGAAAGTTGTGATTGAACCTGTGTATGACCTCTTTCCAGGTGAGGGAGGTGACTGTTGTTGGAAGAGGCAGGTTGTCAGGCCTGTGAGCAACTCTTTCTAGGTGAGAGAGTTTGTTGGGAAGTGGTTTCTTCTAGAGAGTGTCCAGCACCAGCTTCGGGCTCTGAGACTTCTTGATCCGACTTGTTGCTGAGACCCAGAGAGGGAGGTGTAGCAACGATGGACTGTGCTTGTGATGGTGTATATTTCCGGGCGGAACAAGCATGTGGGGAATGAGAGTCTGGAAGTAGTGGGCGTAAGATGGCATCCTGGGAAGAATCCTTCCAGTCTTTCTGTGTTGTTTTCTCTGTAACCTCAGCCTAGCCTAGGATTCCTTGCCTTGGGGTGGAGCTTAGTCCCAGCTCGGGGGTGACCCACTGTTGAGCTGACAAGCAGTGTGGTCTAAGGCTAGGAGGTTCGTGGAAGGCCTGCACTTGGTTGGTAGAATTGCCACTGTTTCAAAGATAAGTACCAGATGATGCTCTAATTATGTTTTTGTATCTCTGTGTAATTATAACTATCATGTATTCTACTGTGCATATCAATTTAATGTTAATGCTATTGATTGTTTATTATAACAATAAATAATATGTTTACTCTGAGCTTAAATGTATTTCTTTGCTTAAATGCATGTGGTTTATATAATGCCTGTATGAGCTATGTAAAAAGTGTGTTACAAATTGGTATCAGAGCGATTAAGCCTTGGTAACAGAAAAAGTGTGTTACAAATTGGTATCAGAGCCAAGGTTTCGACACTGAGCCTAGATGGGCCAGTTGAGTGGTCTTTTGACCGAGGGTGAGAGGAGAAATTTTGTCTGGAGGACTGATTTTGGACCCTGGAATGCTCCAGATGTGTCAAGGAGTTACTTGACGTGCTTATAAGCTCGGGAAGTATAGCGGTGTTTTGAAACCGCAGTCGGTGTGGTCTATGGCCACAGGGAGAGAGGACTCCACACCAGAAGCGCTGGAGCTTTAGGATCTGTTCGGGAGGGAAGGTGAACCCTCGTGACCGTCGGATCTGGAAAGTGTGTGCAGGGTTTAAAAAAAAAAACCCTTTGGAGTTGCACAAGAGCGTGGGAATCGCGATATGCGAATTCCCGAAAACCCGAGAAGATCTACGTTGTAGATCTGGGAGGAAGGCTTGATCGTTAGATCTAGCGGATTCGCGCTCGAGTTAGTCACGAAAACCTTTTGGATTTCGCAAAGTCCGAAGATGGGAAGTGAGGGAGGTGAACACCTCCGAAACCCAAAACCCGAAATCCCAAAACAATCTACACCGTAGATCGTAGGAAGGGAGTTGACCATCAAATCAAGTTGACGAGTAAACCATAATTTCAGGATTTCGGCAAACGAAAGTTCGAGATGTGGGATACACGGACTCCTGATGCCCGAAACGCCGAAAATATCTACACCATAGATCTGAGAGGGGACCTAACCGTTGGATTTTTGCTTGGAATGGGCGTGGGCGCATGGATGTGTACCACGTGCCAATGAGTCGAGAAGACAGGTGAGAGTGGTGGGACCCGATGATGTCACCGAAGGTGACGTGGACCCTCCTAAATGTACCACGCGCCACTGCGGTTAAGGGTGACAACTGTGTTGTGGGCCCGGAGAATAAAGTAAATCGAAATTTCGGATTTTGGGGATTGTAGTGACCAGGAGTTGGAAGTCACTGCATAGTGAACTCTCGGGTACTAAAAACCCGAAGTCTCGAAGCCATCGGAGACTGAAGAACCGTAACAGGTTTTAAGGGCGATCGCTGTGTTGTGGGCTCAGAGAGCAAGGAAACCAAATTTTTGGAATTCGGGGATTGGGGTGACAAAATATTAAGATTCGCTGCATCGTGAACTTTCGATTCACGAAACGCCGAAAATATCTTGACCGTTAAATCCAACTCATCGAGGATTGTTGGATCCCGTACAAGAAACCGTGTATCGGATTTTGAGGATTGTAGCGACAAGAAGTTGGGAGTCACTGCATTATGAATTCCCGGGTACCGAAGACCTGAAACCTGAAAGAAAGTGTGAGAGCCTCATGGACCAAAACCCCAAAATCCCGAAGTCCCAAAATTTGCAGAGCCGAGCAGAGCTTAGAAAACTTTGTGAAGTCAAAACGTTTTTCTTGTTCACGTTGGCTTATGAATGTTGTAATCTTTCTTGAAGGTTTAAGGGTCTGACAAACTTCAGATTGATTGCACATTGTGTGTGCAGAGTTCAACGAGTGTCAGGACAACCAAGAATAGACGTCGAGTAAGGAAATGGAAGAGGTGCGAAGTGCCTCCATTTTAGAGGACAAAAGAGAAGGAAAGGATGTCAACTTCGGAGTCAAAGGAACAAACTCTAATGGGCACAGAAAAAAGATAGATAAAGAAGGACGTATGATGAAACTCATTGAAAAACTGCAGAAAGATGCCCAGGCTCACCGAGCTAATAGTCGAAAGCTCATGAAATTCAAGGATCGACAAGGTGAATTCAACTTAAAAATGATGAAGAGCTTGAAAAGAATAGAAAAGAAATTGGAAAAAGAGAGTGACACAAGCAGATCAAGAAGTGTCAGAACCCCTGAGAGGAGAAGGAGATCGACAAGTGGTAGCATACATTACCATCTCTCCCTGAAGCATTCTGGCAAGGAAACACACAGTAGTTCAAGCCCGTCCCCTACCAGAAAACACCAAAAATATGGAAATGATGAATTGAAAGGGGAGATGAACAAGATCAAGCCTCCAACGTTTGATGGAGAACATAAGAAGGAGGAAGATGTCGAGACATGGTTATTTGGCATGAGGAAATATTTCCAACTGCAGAATTATTCCTCTCATGCAGAAGGAAGAATTGCGATGTATCAATTGAAAGGAAAAGTATCCATGTGGTGGGATCAGTTTGTGCAAGTGCATCACATCAGAGAGAAAGATATCACTTGGAAAGAGTTTAAGAGGTATTTCAAGAAGAAATACCTGACCAAAAGATATTATGACAGAAAGATGAAGGAGTTCTTCGAACTCAAGCTAGGCAACATGACCATTGATGAGTACGAACGAAGTTTCTTGGAACTGTTGAAGTATGTTCCATTCATCAAAGATGAGACTGTCAAGATTCAAAGGTATCTGAGTGGACTACCACCTTCCATCGGTGATAAGATTCAGTATGATGATCCTAAGACTATGGAAGAAACAATAATAAGGGCTAAATGCTTATTTGAACAGCAAAGAGAAAAGCCTATCCTTCGGAAGGCTTGGGATGACCAGAAGAGGTTTAAGAAGGAACAAAGGCAGAAGGGAAACAAGCCTTCCTTTTTCAGAAACAGTATTCAGGGACAACCATCATTTAGAGAGCTGAGAATGACTGAAGAGGGAGCACAAAGACAGAGACAGACGCCCATTCAGTGTTGGGGCTGTAAAGGAAACCACAAGTATAGAGATTGTCCCCATAAAAATGGTAAAGCGAGAACTGTTCATATTGTTTAGCAAGCTGAAACAGCGGAGGATATAGGAAACAAAATGCCGAGGATCTACGTAGCCCTGGACAACAAGCAAGCAGAATTTCAATCGCACATGATTGAAGTGGAAGGTATGATTAACAACTGACCACTTATTATTTAAATTGATTCAGGGGCTAGCCATAGTTATGTAGATCCTAGAGTGGTGGAAAGTTTGCGTTTATCAAGAAGCAAACATGAAAATTCTTGGCTAGTGTAGTTGGCCACATGAACCAAAAGGAAGGTCACTGAATTGGTTAAGTCCTGTTTAGTGGACATGGGTGGATTGAGCACTAAGGCTGAATTAAATATTCTGCCTTTAGGGTCTTATGACTGCTTAATTGGGATGGACTGGTTGGACCAGCACCATGCCCTTCTTGACTTTCGTAACAAGAATTTCACATGCCTGGATGAAGAAGGAAATCAGAAAACAGTCCAAGGAATTCCCAAAGTTGTGGTTGTTAGAGAAATCTCAGCCATGCAACTGAAGAAGTGCTACAGGAAAGGTTGTCAATTATTTGCAGCTCATGTGGAAGAAGCATCCAGAGATGCAGTCTCAAAGATTGGAGACCATGGGGTACTCACAAAGTTCAAAGATATATTTCAGGAGGTACCTGGACTACCTCCGAAGAGGGACATCGATTTTTCTATAAATTTGATGCTTGGAGTAGCTCCAGTTTTGAAGGCTCCCTACAGAATGAGTACGCCAGAGATGAAAGAGTTGCAATTGCAACTTGAAGAGATTTTGAAGAAGGGGTACATTCGCCCAAGCGTGTCACCTTGGGGTGCCCCGGTCCTATTCGTGAAGAAGAAATATGGGACGTTGAGGCTGTGCATTGATTTTCGGTAGTTGAATAAGGTAACTGTCAAGAACAAGTATCCTCTGCCAAGGATTGATGATCTTTTTGATCAGTTGAAGGGTGCGAGAATATTTTCAAAGATAGATCTTAGATCTAGATTTCATCAGGTGAGAATAAATGATGAGGACATCGGCAAGACCGCCTTTAGAACAAGGTACGGTCATTACGAGTTCACAGTGGTGTCGTTTGGACTGTCAAATGCACCTGTTGTTTTTTATGTGCTTTATGAGTGGTGTATTCAGGAACTATTTAGACAAGTTTGTCATAGTCTTCCTGGATGACATCTTGGTGTATTCCAAGTTAGAGGAAGAGCATGAGCAACACCTGAGAATGGTGTTGCAAGTGTTGAGAGAACACCAACTGTACGCCAAGCTGAGCAAGTGCTCATTTTATCAAAGGCAGATTCATTACTTGGGGCACATTATATCAGAAGAAGGGATCGTTGTGGATCCTGAAAAGGTTGAGGCCATTCGAGAATGGTCAGCGCCAAGGAATGTGGTAGAGGTTAGATCTTTTATGGGTCTGGCGGGCTACTACAGAGGGTTTATAGAAAGGTTTTCAAAGATAGCTCATCCTATCACTTCCTTGCAAAGGAAGGAGAACATTTTTTAGTGGACTGAAGAGTGTGAGAATATCTTACAACGATTGAAGCAGTTGTTAACCAACGCTCCAATCCTGAGAATTGTAGATCCAAATATGGATTTCGTAGTGTGCACAGATGCATGTAAGGAGGGGATGGGAGGAGTTCTTGGCCAAGAGGGATTTGTAATCTGTTATGAGTCCCGAAAGATGAAAGAGCATGAAAGGAATTATGCCACTCACGATTTAGAGCTAGCAACAATCGTCCATGCATTGAGGAAATGGAGACATTACCTCATGGGAAGGAGATTCGAATTGAGAACAGACCACAATGGTCTGAAGTATTTATTTGATCAGCTAACTTTAAATGCCAGGCAAACCAGATGGCTAGAGTTTCTGTGTGAATATGACTTTGATATCAAGCATATCAAAGGGAAAGAAAATAAGGTGGCTGATGCACTCAGCAGAAAAGTGCACGAATTACATGCTACAACCATTAGCATGTACAGGACTGAGATTAAGGACAGAATTTTGGAAACTACAAATACGGATTTGCAGTACAGAGGTCTGGTAGAAAAGCTACAACATCGTGAGAGACCACAGACCCAGGGAAGTTACACCTTGGGAACTAATGGCTTACTTATATATAAAAAAAGAGTGTGTATATCCAATGTCCGAGAATTGAAGCTGGCAATTCTAAAATAAATGCATAACATGGCTTATCTTGGACATCCTGGATATCAGAAGACTGTGGCATCAGTCAAAAGCCATTACTTTTGGCCGAGTATGAAGAAATAAATTGCTAAATACATCGCCAAATGTATGGAGTGCCAGAAAGTTAAGGCTGAGCATAGGCACCCAGCAGGGTTGTTGCAGCCTTTACCCATTCCTGAGTGGAAATGGGAAGTGGTGACAATGGATTTTATCATAGGATTGCCCAGAACAAGCAAACAACATGATTCAATCATGGTGGTGGTGGACAAGCTTACAAAAGCTGCCCATTTGATCCCACTGAAAACCACTCATAGGGCAACAGATGTTGTTGATATCTTCTTAAAAGAAGTGGCACGCTTGCACATAATTCCTAAGACGATTGTGTCTGATAAGGACCCGAAATTCACCTCGAATTTCTGGAAAGGACTATTCAATGGA
>SNQJ01S0063316.1:94464-109901 GCA_010110895.2 Picea sitchensis
TCTTTCACCAAAACTTTTTATTAATATTATTATTATAATATTTGTTTTGTTTTTTATTTTACACTAGATTTTTTTCTAATTTGTTTTTTAATTTTAAAAAACTATGTTTTCCCTGTTTTGAAGTTTTTCTCCTCTATCCTTTCACATAGACATATATGTTCCACACATACATATATATACATATGTGTGTGTGTTTGACCATGGTTTCAAAAATGTAAAAATACAATGAGTGTTATTAGTAGCACTGCTTTTCAATTTAAGGGTTGATTTTAAAGGTTTTGTTCACAATCATATCAATCATTAAGGTTGTAGTTGCAATTTCAATCCCGAATAATAAAAGGTGTTACTAGTAGCACCACTTTTCAATTCGAGATTTGATTTTAAAGTTTTTGTTCATAATGGTACCGATTATTAAGGTCATGGTTGCAAAAAATTGCAATTTTAATCCTCATCCTGCCAAAAAATGGGTGTTATTGCTAGTTGGATTCAAAAGTTGATTTTAAGATTTTTATTCACAATGGTATTGATTGTTAAGACCATGATTACAAGCAGGTTGCAACTTTGACCTCGAAAAAAAATGATTCTAGGAACACCCCTTTTTTAGTCGTGATTACAAAATACTATAATTTTAACTTCGAAAAATAAATTAAAACACTACTTCTCAATTAAATGGTTAATTTTGATATTTTTCACTCAAAAATATTAATAATATTAATTATTTGTAATTGTTTCTTATTATTTTTTTTAATATAAAACATCAATTATTTTTATTTACATGGATGACTTATATCAATAACTTAAAAAACATTATAATCCAAAACAGAAATAAGTAAGGTGTTGATCTTGGTAAAGTGATTATCTCATTGTAACAACTTTACTTTTTCCTTGCATGGAATGTCTCATTTAACTTGGTTTTCCATGCAATCAATCATGTGTTAGAGTTCCAATAGAGATTAGCTTTGTGAGTTGTAAGCTCAATTAAGTGATCTTATCTGCCTAGAGATTGCAGTTATCACTGGACTTATTTCATTATATAAATAAATCTTCATCCTTACACCTTAATACATAGACCTAGTTTAGATCATTCGTTCTCTCCTTGTTTGTAGAAGTGTCTGGTCTTGCAGTGTGATCCTGAGGAGTTTTTATCTCCTTCATGGTATCAGAGTAGTTCTGCAAACCCCTTCTCGTCTGTGCATGTTGTGTTCTCATTTTTCCATCCATAATTGTACCAATCCACATATTGTGGTACACAGCTCCTGATCAACGCAGATTTGGACTATATATGGAAGATTAGTGGCGCCCACGAATTCTCACTCTGGGATCTGACGGCTGTGACAAGTGATTTCTCGGTTGACTGTGTGATTCTGTTTTCAGTTTCACAGCAAGCCCAGGTGCAGTTTCCTTCATAGAGATTTGCGTTGTCCAATCAGCTCTACTCCTCGTACAATTGTTTGGCTTTGGCTTTCGATTTTATCTCTGAGGTGGATCTATTGCTTTGATTTGTGAGGTTGCGACTGGGGTTCAATGCAGGCGGTTCCCGCAGGAGGCACTACTTTATTCAATTTATCGGTACATTGAAGATCTAAATGAAGTGCAGAAAGGCATTTCCTTTGAAGTATTTTTTACTGAATTCTTTCACGGCGAGAAATTTCGGCTTTTTCTGAACGGACAATTGAACGTTCCCAGATTCGAAAATGGTTCGGTCCATCGGAGATTCCAGCGATCCAAAGGTCATTCGCGGGTTCGAATACCAGAGTGGACGGCTAGGGTTCCATTGGGGGAGCAAGNTGTAACAACTTTACTTTTTCCTTGCATGGAATGTCTCATTTAACTTGGTTTTCCATGCAATCAATCATGTGTTAGAGTTCCAATAGAGATTAGCTTTGTGAGTTGTAAGCTCAATTAAGTGATCTTATCTGCCTAGAGATTGCAGTTATCACTGGACTTATTTCATTATATAAATAAATCTTCATCCTTACACCTTAATACATAGACCTAGTTTAGATCATTCGTTCTCTCCTTGTTTGTAGAAGTGTCTGGTCTTGCAGTGTGATCCTGAGGAGTTTTTATCTCCTTCATGGTATCAGAGTAGTTCTGCAAACCCCTTCTCGTCTGTGCATGTTGTGTTCTCATTTTTCCATCCATAATTGTACCAATCCACATATTGTGGTACACAGCTCCTGATCAACGCAGATTTGGACTATATATGGAAGATTAGTGGCGCCCACGAATTCTCACTCTGGGATCTGACGGCTGTGACAAGTGATTTCTCGGTTGACTGTGTGATTCTGTTTTCAGTTTCACAGCAAGCCCAGGTGCAGTTTCCTTCATAGAGATTTGCGTTGTCCAATCAGCTCTACTCCTCGTACAATTGTTTGGCTTTGGCTTTCGATTTTATCTCTGAGGTGGATCTATTGCTTTGATTTGTGAGGTTGCGACTGGGGTTCAATGCAGGCGGTTCCCGCAGGAGGCACTACTTTATTCAATTTATCGGTACATTGAAGATCTAAATGAAGTGCAGAAAGGCATTTCCTTTGAAGTATTTTTTACTGAATTCTTTCACGGCGAGAAATTTCGGCTTTTTCTGAACGGACAATTGAACGTTCCCAGATTCGAAAATGGTTCGGTCCATCGGAGATTCCAGCGATCCAAAGGTCATTCGCGGGTTCGAATACCAGAGTGGACGGCTAGGGTTCCATTGGGGGAGCAAGCCTAGCGCGGATTTCCCCTCCTTCCACGCAATATCAGGGCAGGACTCTTAAATCCTAAGGTATTCTGGGCAGTCATCTTTGATATACAGTTTTGTGGTTACGGGCCTTCCAATGGAAACTTAAAGTTCAACAGCTCCTGCAATCAAAGGGACTTCGGCAAACTTTAGGTGAGAATCAACCCATACTTACCAAGGAAATGGAGAAATTTTCTTACCGAAACAAGCTCGATGAATCCATGGGATTGATTGGGTTACATGTTTCAGACAGTTTGCTATTCCATCTCGATGGACGTGATACTCCAAAGAAAAGTTGGGATAAGTTGGCTTCATTATTTGGAAAAGTCGACAACTTTAGGACCTTATAGTTGGAAGCAGAGTTGTCTTCATTAGTTCATGATGAACCTGCCTCCATCGAAGACTATGTTTCCAAGTTCAAGTCATTGCTAGCCCAGTTAAAAGGATGTGGAAAAAACAAATCTAATGATTAGTGCATTTTCCAGATTCTCTTCAAATTGAAAGGTCTTTATCAAGTATTTTATTCTACGATGGATGTACTAGGAGATGCACTAGGAGATGAATTTAAAATGCCTTTTTTTAGCTATTTTGTGATCGCCTAACAAGAGAACAATCCAAGCTTCAGCAGCTAGATGTTCTTTCTAGCTCTATAAATCAAGCTCTTTTGGCCCATGCCTCCAAAGGTAAGAAGAAAGGTTCATGTAAAAAGAAGAAAGATTCTACACAAGGTGGTGAGACTCCCTCCAAACCTCAGCAAGAACCAAAATCATCTCCATCTTCAAAGTCTGGTGAGTATTCCTCCAAGACAAAGAATAAAAAGTCAAATGAAACTTGCATCTTTTGTGGTGGTCAAGGGCATCTAGAATCAAAATGTTGGAAGAAACTTAAAGCTTTGAATGAAGCCATGTAGCAACATAAAAAAATTGTGTCCAAACCTTCTTCAATAGGTGAAGGGCATGCCTTATCTACTCGGGCCTTGTATGCATCTTCAGATAGTTGGATATTTGATTCAAGTGCATCTCATCATATGACTCATTCAAATGAGTTACTACCTTCAACATCTCATTGTAGGATTTCTTAGATTGCCATTGGAGACTATACACAGCTTGATGTTTTAGAATCGGGCATTGTGCAGTTAAATGAAGGGTGCATCAAGGATGTTCTTTTTGTTCCTGACATCTCCGCTAATCTACTCTCAATTTATCAGATTTGTCATTTTGGTGATGGGAAAACAGTTGTGTTCTCTCCCAATGACGTAGTCATCCGAGAACTGCAAAATCCTGACATTGTTGTTGCCTCAGGGACAATCGATCATAGCACCAGACTGTACAGGTTTGTTGGTTTTGACCCTTTTTCAGCTTCCTCTTTCATTGCACATGTTGATTCTTTGAGTAGGCTTTGGCATGAAATATTTGGACATCTAAACCACAGGTACTTGCAGTAGTTGAGCACACAAAAGTTGGTTCATGGACTTGCTAAAGTTTCTTCTACTGATGGAGTTTTTCCAAGATGTGTTCTTGGAAAACAACATAAAGATCTTTTTCCAAAAGGAAAATCCTTGCGTGCTACAACACCTCTTGAGTTGGTACATAGTGATCTCATGATTTTTCCAACTCGCTCATTTTCAGGTGCTAAGTATGCACTTACTTTCATTGATAACTTCTCACAACGCTCTTGGTTGTACTTTCTTAAGTTCAAAAGTGAGATCTTTGCCACCTTAAAGACCTTCAAGGCCTTTGTTGAGAAGCAATCCTCTCATTCTATCAAGAATCTGTGCACAGATAATGGGGGGGAATATGTTAGTCAAGCATTCAAATATTTTTGTAGAGAACATGGTATTCTGCATCAGTATTCTATTCCCTACACCCCTCATCAAAATGACGTTGCTAAAAAAAAACCGGAACATTAAAAGAGGTGGAAAATTGTATGATTCAGTCCAAGGACATGGCACCTTCCTTTTGGGCCGAAGCAATGACCTATGCCAATTACATTCCGAATCGGATGTCTCATAAATCAATGTTGCATATGAATCCAGAGGAAGCTTGGAGTCATGTTAAGCTCGATGACTCTACTTTTAGAGTATTTGGCATTGTTGTGTGGGCATTAATTCCAAATGAAAAGTGTCAAGCTATGCAGAAGAAGATCCAACCACTGATATTTGTTGGCTACTATGAACACATGAAAGCATATAGGTTATTTTATCCTATTACTAATGTTGTCTTGTTTCGTAGGGTTGTTCATTTTGATGAGCATTTCAAACACTCATCTATCCCTACTCTCTCCATATATTGCCATGATGGTATTGATCATGTTGACGGTCTTTTTTTTATGAACAAGAAGATGAGGAACATCAAACAGTTGCAGATGAGGAAACTCAGTCAGTCGAACATCATCAAACAACAATTGAGCAAGTTGCACAAGAACAACTTGATCAAGAACAATGATTGAGGAGGAACCTAACCGGTATGGTTATAAGCCATCAGATTTCAATTATTTTTCTTCTACTCCTTGCAACATCCAGCCACAGATGACAGGTATCTCTCTTTTAAGTCGTGCCATTTCAGATGATCCCCAATAATTATCTGATGTTGTTGGGAAAACTGAATGGGAAAATGCCATGATAGAGGAGTATTCTTCCTTGATGAAGAATCACACATGGGATCTCATTCCTCTTCCTAAGGGAAGAAAAATAGTTCATTGCAAATGGGTCTATAGAACCAAATATGTTGCATATGGATCTGTAGACAAACATAAGGCACGACTAATGGCCAAGGGATTTTCACAGGTTGAAGGGATTGATTATTCTGAGACTTTTTCCCATGTTGCCAAGATGAATTCCATACGTCTTGTGTTTTCTCTTGTTGCCTCTCAAGGTTGGACAATTTACCAGATGGATGTGAAGAGTGTTTTTTTTCATGGAGATTTACAAGAGGAAATCTACATGGAGTATCCTCCTAGTTTTGTGCAGGACTCTTCCCTTGTATGCAGGCTTCGACGTTCATTGTATGGTCTCAAACAAGCTCCCCGAGCTTGGTATGAGAAGATGGACAGTTTTCTTATTACTTCAGGATTCCAATGTTGCCAATCAGATCCTACAGTTTACACTTGAAAGGAAGGAATTGATCTTTTGATATTAGTTTTGTATGTGGATGATTTGATTCTCGGTGGGAGTTCTTCATCCATCATTTAAAGTGTACAACAAAAATTGATGGCTCAGTTTGATATGACGAATATTGGTCTTCTAATCCATCGTTGTATCGAAAACTAGTTGAGATTCTATTGCATTTGACTCATACACGTCATGACAGCTCATTTGCAGACGGACTTGTATCTCGGTTCTCTCAGGATCCTCATGAGATTCACTGGAAGGCAGCTAAGCGCATTCTTGGGTATATTAAGGGGACTACTAGATTTGGTATTCAGTATACCGCTGGTACTTATGAGCTTGTGGGTTTCACAGATTTTCACTGGCCGGTTCCGTTGATGATGGAAAGTCCACTTCAAGCTTTGTTTATCGCCTTGGTTCCACTCATATTGCCTGGTCTTGTAAAAAGAAATCAGCAATTGCATTATCGTCTATAGAGGTTAAGTATCATGTTGTTTTTCTTTCTAGTCAATAATTCCTTTGGCTTCGACAGCTATTGACAGAGTTTGTCATTTCACAGGATTATCATACCAAAGATCCCACTACTCTTTGGTGTGATAATCAAAGCGTCATCCACGTATGTGGCAACACAGTTGAGCATCAAAGGACCAAGCACATTGAGATTCACATGCACTTCATTCGACAACTCATCCAAGATGATGTTATTCGCTTGGAGTACTTTCCTACTAAAGAGCGGGTTACTGACATCTTCACTAAACCTTTGGCATCCCCTCGTTTTCTTCAGTTACGATCGATTCTTGGGGTGAAGGAAGTTGTCCTTGAGGGGTCATCTTGAGTCCTCCTACCTTCACTTTTTCACTTTTTCATTTTTATGACGTATTCTCTATTTTGGGGAGGAGTTTTTTTCCTACAGGTTTTTCTCCTTTGCTTCGTTTATGAGGGTTGTATATGGGTACCTTATCAGGCCTTGTTGTTGGGACTCGTTCTTTTTTGTTTTTTTGTTTTCTCCCTACGTTTCGCTTATGGGGGGGTGTTGGATTTCCAATGCAGATTAGCTTTGTGAGCTATAAGCTCATGTAGGTGATCTTATCCATCCATTTATGACAGCTATCACTAGGCTTATTTCATTGTATAAATAAACATTCATCCTTGCACCTTAATACACAAATCTAGTTTAGATAATTTGTTCTCTCTCTTGTTTGTAGAAGTGTTTGGTGTTGCAGTGTGATCTTGAGTTTTAATCTCCTTCATCATGATCCCGTATGATATATAAGCACCTAGGTACAAGAAGTTTTGCAAATTCTAATTTGAGAAGGAGAACAACAACCTTAAAGAGATTATGGCCATGGCCATGTTAAAGGTATCATATATTTGAGATGGATGATATATTGTGATCATTGGTTGGAGAAGTGCTCGAAATTATCCACTCTTAAGAATCATTATATATTTAATATGTGCTCTTTATTTTCAAGGCGTGGTTCACTATTTATAGAAAGAGCGGTGTTCTCTTCTTAAACGACCAATTATGTGACACCACTAGATGGTGCCATGTAATGTCATGATTGTATTAGATTTTTATGTTTTTTGGATTCATTATGACATTAAGCCCACAGAATATTATATATTGACAAAATTTGTACTTTTCAAAAGAAGATATTCAGGTTCATATACAAATGGCAGAAGCCCAATATATAATATAATATAGGAAAAGTTGTGACTTTCCGCGCACACTTGTGTGTGCACGTTCTGTCACACCTTTATATAAACATAATGTTGGTATAGCCTTAATGACCTATGTTAAGATTACACTAACATCTCCCCTTATGCTTGACTTGGGGATAGGGAAGGGACATTACAATAAACCCCCCATAGTTGTCATCTCCTTCATCCTAAGTTGAGTACACAAAGTGGCCACTATGAAAGATTTTGCAAAGATGTCTTGAATACAACAATGCTACATATGAATTTTTGAATCCTAGTTTAACTATTGAAACAATGAAAAATACTAACAACATCTTGACCATCACAAAGTGCCGATAAGATCTTAACGAAGAATACATTCACAAAACTATAGCCTCTAAAATTTTCACACCGACCTCTTCTAAATTGATGAAGCAATCACAAGGAAACTAAATCCAAGTGTCAAAGAGGATATGCATGAGCGATCAAAGTAGGAACTCAAATCCCACAAAGGTGTCAAATAATATTCTTCAAAATGATATACATGGTAGAGAGGCTCACAACCATGCACTCACAATGGTCAAAAAGAAAACTAGAAACTTGACCATGCTCTCATAATGGTCAATATGCTCAATAAGTGCTCTAAACACCACATGCAACAAGATGGTATTTCCATCATAAAGTGCACATGTACCAAACAAAGCAACAAATAAAGACACCAGCATGTTATAAAGCATTAAGGTTGTAGCTATAATTAGTGAATCATCAGAAGGAGAGAAGAGCATTGTATAGTTGCGCAGTGGATGAATCACCACATCGATAAGATGTACTTAACTAAAATCTCAAATGTCACCATGAACAATCATCAATCCATCCACATTTAATCTTGATAGTGGGTATCAATCCAAAATTGTGTCATCTACACCTCTTAATCGTTGATTTTTACACAAAACTATGGCAATAAGAATGTCAATACTTAAGTGAATAGTGACAATGTCTCTGAGCACTATGATTAGGACGTTGATATAGGTCAATNGTGCACGTTCTGTCACACCTTTATATAAACATAATGTTGGTATAGCCTTAATGACCTATGTTAAGATTACACTAACATCTCCCCTTATGCTTGACTTGGGGATAGGGAAGGGACATTACAATAAACCCCCCATAGTTGTCATCTCCTTCATCCTAAGTTGAGTACACAAAGTGGCCACTATGAAAGATTTTGCAAAGATGTCTTGAATACAACAATGCTACATATGAATTTTTGAATCCTAGTTTAACTATTGAAACAATGAAAAATACTAACAACATCTTGACCATCACAAAGTGCCGATAAGATCTTAACGAAGAATACATTCACAAAACTATAGCCTCTAAAATTTTCACACCGACCTCTTCTAAATTGATGAAGCAATCACAAGGAAACTAAATCCAAGTGTCAAAGAGGATATGCATGAGCGATCAAAGTAGGAACTCAAATCCCACAAAGGTGTCAAATAATATTCTTCAAAATGATATACATGGTAGAGAGGCTCACAACCATGCACTCACAATGGTCAAAAAGAAAACTAGAAACTTGACCATGCTCTCATAATGGTCAATATGCTCAATAAGTGCTCTAAACACCACATGCAACAAGATGGTATTTCCATCATAAAGTGCACATGTACCAAACAAAGCAACAAATAAAGACACCAGCATGTTATAAAGCATTAAGGTTGTAGCTATAATTAGTGAATCATCAGAAGGAGAGAAGAGCATTGTATAGTTGCGCAGTGGATGAATCACCACATCGATAAGATGTACTTAACTAAAATCTCAAATGTCACCATGAACAATCATCAATCCATCCACATTTAATCTTGATAGTGGGTATCAATCCAAAATTGTGTCATCTACACCTCTTAATCGTTGATTTTTACACAAAACTATGGCAATAAGAATGTCAATACTTAAGTGAATAGTGACAATGTCTCTGAGCACTATGATTAGGACGTTGATATAGGTCAATTTTGGCTATTAAATTATTTGGTTTTTACTTATCAAAGAGTGTGGTGTATGATTCTTACAAATCAATAGGAGTAGGTGTTGTAGGATTCACTTTTTGCGAAATAAAAGCAAAATGGTAACATACATCTAGCAGTCAACTCTCAACATATCCAAACCCTGCTCTCATTGGTCTCATCTCAACTTCAATTGGACTTGCAATACCATGTCCAGGTTTCCCAAGCATGCAACTTGTATAGCCCATTTAACAAAGTAACTTAGAACCAATATTTTTTATTTGTTTATCGAAATCAAGGGAATACAACTTATGAGTAGTTAACAATGTATAAGGAGAAGATACTCCAAAAGAGAGTAGAGTTTCCTTTTACGGGGTATCAAGTACTTCCTCCTCTCCTAAATAATCCATGGGTTTCTTAACCAAAAGCTTTAAGGTTTCTTCTACTTCTTGCACAAGATTTTGAATGAGGTTGAACATGGTCTTAATAGACTTCTCATTTTCGATCAGTTGTTGAAGTAGGAAATTGATCATTCTTTAGGTATTAATACTCATGAAAGAGTCTACTCACTCATCACAAAGCTAATAAGAATATTCCTATAGTGTATTAACCTCATCATGAAGTTAGATATTAGCTTCTTGAAATGAAATAACTTTATCATTAAGACTAATATTAGATACTTGCCAGCATGCAATAGCATTTTACAATGAAGCAATGGAAGGATTATGAATGTGTAAGACTTCGGAAGTAGTTGCATAAAAGGCATTTTCATCATCTCAGGGCGATTATGTCATTGAATGGACAATATAACCTCCTTAAACTACATCTTAAGATCTATTAATGGTTTAAAACACCATTCTTCAAAGTGCCCCAATTTTCCACAATGTTGGCAAGGATTCTTTGTGGATTGCTTCTTTCCCTTTTACTTTGATTTCACTTTACACTAGGAATCTACTTGGAAATTATTATTATGTACTTGGATTTCCAATTTTGTTTTTTCTTCCTTTTGACTACATGAACTTATTGTCTAGAATTTAACATATCCAAAAAATTTAATCTCTCTTATTTTTCAAACCAACATTACAAAAGTTGTCAAATCCTTCATTCAAATATAACCAAACAAATTCTTCATGATTTAATAATTACAAAAAAACTAGCATAGATTCATCTTAACTTTGAATTTATCATGCATCAAAAGGGATCAAATCCCTCGAGGTGCAAACATTTGCTTAAGTTTTTTCAATTTAAAAAAAAAAATCACCTCGAGGGATTTGATCCCTCGATCCCTCGTGTATGATAGATTCGAAGTACAAACATTTCCTCAAGTTTTTTTCAATTTTAAAATGTTTTCACCTCAAAAAACTTGATTCCTCTCAGTGCATAATAGATTCCAGTGACTTGACATATTCTTGGAGCCGCACAGAACCAGAAGCTTCAATTTCGTCTTCATCTTTTTCAAGAATAGTCTGGTGGCAACATTCAGTTGACCCTTGGCGGTAATTATGTCCCAGGGAAACCAGTTATAGAAGCGGTCTTCGGCGACCCTCATAAAGGCGGTGTTGCAGAGAGAAAATCGTTTGAAGGTAAAGGCCTCCGCCATTTCTACGTGTGATAGGTAAAGTTCTCTCAACAGAACTTCCATGATAAGTTATCCACCATCATTGTCGACTTCCCCACCTCGATGACATTCAATATATATATTTAAAAAAAAAAACTCATTACAGTTTCAGTTTAAGATATATATTGAGATAGGTGTATGAAATCGAATGTGGTAAAGAGTTCTGTGGGCAGTCTAGTTGAAGCCCTGAATGTACAGAACTGTTATTTCATGAAAGGTGGAGACCAGAATTGAATCAAAATGTATTTATTAATTTCAATAGTAGGATTTGTGCTTTCAGGGAAACAAAATTATCAAGAGTGGTTTACTCAAGATAATGGCATGTGGGATGATATTTGTAAAACCCAAGCTGACAGCAATGATAACAATGAGCCAAAGGAACCTACAGAGAATAAGGAGTTTTAAATATAGAAGAGTAAAGACAAAAAGGCTTATGTTTTAATTGTTGCCTATGTTAGTGAAGAGGTAAGCATGCAAATGGACTTTTAAATATGGAAGAGTAAAGACAAAAAGGCTTATGTTTTAATTGTTGCCTATGTCGGTGAAGAGGTAAGCAGGCATATAATTTCCTGTAAAACTGTTTTTTCTGCTTTAAAAAAACTTAAATATCTTTATGATTCTCATTCAGAACTTGAAATTATTCAATTCTTAATGAAGTTATTCAATTTAGTGATGAAGGATAATGAACCAATGAAGCTAGCCTCTAAAATCATAGCTCTTTATCATGATATTGAAGCCACTGATGTAAAGCTTGATTTACAGCTCATTACTTTTATTAAAGCTCTTTACCCTACCTATTCACACTATCTTGAATCTCTTCATGCTAGTGAAAAGATGAAAAACATGACATTTGATAAACTTGTAGAGAAAATTGTGGAGAGAGAAAAAACATTTGGGAAGAAGGAGTCACTTCCTAGTGTTGAGACTCTATGTCTTGCATAGCAAGCACAGAAGTTCAATGACGAAATTGCTAGACATGACACTAGCAGTAGAGGTCGTGGAAGAAAACAGTTTAGAGGAAGGGGGGATAAAAATTATCAAGGTGACAAACAACATTCTCAGCAACAACACCAGCACAGAGACAAGCAATCTATACAGTGCTATAGATGTGGAAAAGCGGGAATACTTCCAATAATTGCAAAACTCCTTGGGAAAAGATTCGTGACAAGAAAGAGCAAACAAAAAACAAAGATAAGCAACCACTAGACAAAGGTAACCTTCATGAATCTGCACATTATGTTGTAGCACATTGTAATCTTGGCATTGAAGAAGTTTTTAGTACTTCATTTTCTTCTTGGAATGACACTTGGTTGTTAGATACTGGAGCCACATGCCATATGACATTTAGAAAAGACTTCTTTGAGACATTTAGTGATCAAATTCATGGAGTAGTTTACTTTGTAGACAAGTCTCAGTTAAATTCAATACATGTGTTTGATAGCATCATTGAGATTAGAAGAGCTTATGATCATCTGGTTGGCATGACTAGAGTAGAGGATGACAAAGCTTTTAAAGTTGAAAGGTACACCTTCTAATGCAAAGAATTATGCAAATTTGGCTCAGCAAAGTGGTGATTTGTCTTCCAGCCTGTTATGGCATGATCGATTTGGTCACATTAATTATGATAGTCTTAGAATTATGAAGCAGAAAGGAATTCAAGGGCTTCCTACAATTCCAAAACAACTTTCCCAATGTGATGCTTGTATTTTAGGCAAGCACAGTAAACAAGATTTTCATGACTCTATGTATCGGGCTTCTAGAAAGCTCGACCTTATTCATTCCAATCTGTGTGGACCCATGCATGTTTCATCAGCAAATGGCAATAAATATTTAATGACTTTTATTGATGACTATACTAGGATGTGTTGGGTTTATTTATTAAAAGAAAAATCTCAAGCTTTTGATACATTCAAAAATTTTCATTTGTGGATTAAAAATGAAACTCAGCTCAATATTGGAACCCTTAGAACCGATAATGGTGGTGAATGCACATCTAAGGATTTTGAAAAATATTTGCAGGACAATGGTATTAAAAATCAAACCATTTTTCTTATAATCCCCAACAAAATGGTGTGGTAGAACATATGAATAGGACTTTGTTGAATATGGTCAGATCAATGATGTTTTTTAAGAATGTTAAATTAATGTTTTAGGGAGAGGTTGTTCTTTGTGCTATCTACATTATGAATAGAAGTCCTTCCGCTACACTTCACAACAAATCTCCTTATGAAATGTGGCATGGCCATCTTTCTATTGTCAAGCATTTAAGAATTTTTGGCTCCACTTGTTATGCTTTGATTCCTAAACAGCAAAGAAATAAATTGGAAACAAGAAGTAGAAAGTGTATTTTTCTGGGATATTCTAATACTTCAAAAGCTTATAGATTGTATGATGAAGCAAACAGAAAGTTCATTGTTTCTAGAGATGTTATATTTCTTCAATTTGACAAATATGCACTCATCGTTGAAAAACAACTTGCTCATCTTGACATATTTCACTCTAAAATTTTTTATCATGAATGGGATAATGAACTTCCAAATCTTGAAGGGGGTATTCCTATTCTAGATCATTTTTTGGAATTTCCTTCCTCTTTTGCTTCTCCATTAGAGAATGAGGATAGTTTGCATGACAACAAAGATTCTGAAGAATTAGAACCAGCTCTCGAATAACATGTTCTTCAACCTATTTCAAAGACTCTTGAAACTGAGTAATCATTGCAGCAACTAGTACGTAGATCAATAGGGATCTGGACATTTCCAAGAAGGTATGATGAATTTTTCACACATGTTGCTCATACAGATGAACTTGGAAAATAGAGATAAGAAGTTATGTTAGGCATAATGAAGAAAATGCAGGGGATGTTACTTCAAGGTCAGGTAACAATTCCCATAGTTCTTATGATTATGAATTAAAATTATATGTTGTTGATGAACCTGCTTCCTTTCAAAAAGCACCAACTAGTGATGCATGGAGAAGTGCAATGCAGAGAGAGTATAATGCTCATAAAAATGGAACTTGGAGGTTGGTGGACCCTCCATTTAGAATCAAACCTATTGGTTGCAAGTGTATATATAAGAACAAGTATAAAGTTGATGGATCACTTGATAAACACAAAGCAAGACTTGTAGCAAAAGGATATGCTCAGAGAGAAGGTGTTGACTACACAGAAACTTTTGCTCCTACAGCAAAATGGGGCATTATTCGAACTTTGTTTTCTTTAGCAGCACGGAAAGGATGGAAAATACATCATGTGGATGTTAAGACTGCCTTTTTGAATGGAGACTTGAAAGAAGATGTCTATATGACTCAACCTGAAGGTTTCACTGTCACAGGTCAGGAGCAAAAGGTATGTAAATTGGTAAAATCTTGGTATGGCTTGAAGCAAGCACCATGAGCATGGTATGAAAAATTAACTGAGCACCTTTTGAAATTAAACTACAAACATTTCAATCTAGATGATGCAACTCTATTTGTCAATAAAGTTGGTAAATCAGTTGTATATCTAGTTGTATATGTTGATGATCTGCTAATCACAAGAAACAATGATGATTATATAGCATCCATTAAGAAAGAGCTGAAAAATGTTTTTGATATCACTGATTTGGGTCTACTTCATTATTACTTAGGAATTGAAGTCACTTAAAATCCTAAGTTCATTTTTATTTCTCAGAAGAAATACATTGGAGATTTATTATGTAGATTTGGAATGCAAGACTGTAATTTTGTTTCTACTCCAATGGAGAAAAATATAAAGTTTTCTTCCACTGAAGGAAATGTTTTTGAAGATGCAACCAAGTACAAACAACGTGTTGGAAATTTGATTTATCTCGCCACTACTCATCATGATATTACCTTTGCAGTGGGAATTCTTTCTAGATTTATGCATAAACCCTGTGAAGGACATTGGGCAACAACAAAACGAGTGCTCAAATATTTAAAAGGAACTCAAAGTTTTGGCTTGAAATACTCAAAGGTACCATACTTTCATCTTATTGGATATTCTGATTCTGACTTTGATGGAGACAAAGAACTTGGGGTGTCTACTTCAGGTTATTTGATGTGTCTTGAATCAACAGTTGTCACTTGGAGATCAAGGAAACAATTAGTTCCTAGTGATTCTACAACTGAAGCGGAATATTGTTGATTTTTCAATCGACAATGTTAAGCATGAAGTTCATTCCATTTTTATCATTTAACCATAACCATAAATGTTGCAGCAACCAAGATCATAAGAAGAAGCACCATGCACAAGAACACAAGAAGTATCCTGGGAAACCCTTCTCAACAAGGGAAGAAAACCCA
>SNQJ01S0063316.1:109911-123135 GCA_010110895.2 Picea sitchensis
TGTACGTGAATTTCCACGATAGAGATATTTAATTATTGTACTGAAGTAAGAGAGCTTGAATTTACCAAAAAAATTGTGGTAGTTTAAACCATTCTTTTACACTTTCTTTCTTTTCAATATCTTGTCAATGCAAGGTGGAAGGAATCTCTTTATTTATTTTTATTTTTTTACTTTTTTCTTGGGTAATAGTTTATTTTTCTTCAATATTGTATTCTGCGGCAGAAATTTTAGACTTCAAATGGCCAAGGGCCAATTATGGTCAAGGACCAAAAAATTTAGAGAAACTCTATTTGTGGCCAAAACCCAGATCGAGACGAAGCTCTGATACCATTGTGGTGAACCAAGCCGGTTCACCAGGTAAATACCCAATGTAGATAGGACAACAGGTTATAATCCATAAAGGATAATATATTAAATAATAATGTATATGAATATGAGATGGTGAGTAGAATAAGAATGGGGGCCTTATATACCCACAGAGGGGTGCCCTTTCGTGAAGAGACGTGACCTTTCACTGGGAAGGTGTATCTTCATTATTATTCATTAATTATTTATGATGTATTTATACTTATTTTTATATATTATGTTCATAACAATCCCAGTGATAGAGATGTGTAAGATCCCTTTTGTGAAAAGGGAAGTTTTGAAAATCTTACAGGTACCAGCCGAGAAGGAGGATCCTCTCGTCATGTTAAACATTATGTATCTCGATCGACTAAGGGACAATAACCCTCCTTTCTATCCGTCATTAGGCATAAATGGCCTCCGCTTGAACAATTGCATGCTTGATTCAGGGGCCTCGACAAATGTCATATCCTTGAAGGTGATGAAACAACTTGGTTTGAAGACAACCCAACCTTATGGAAATGTTTGTGGTATTGATTCAAGAACAGTTAATATATTGGGAGTATGTGAAGACGTTGAGGTATTTTTGATAGACTTTCCACATATCAACGTCCTCATGGACATATTGGTGATCGATGTCCCTGATGCCTGGGGGATGCTCTTATCAAGGACCTGGTCCTCATCCCTTGGAGGTTTTCTTAACATGGACCTTACACATGCATATATTCCCATGGGCGATCACACATATGAGATCTTACATAATAGGGAAAAGAAAGATACACATGTGATGGATTTGAGGGGGCCCAACTATGTCAATGAGCACTACCATGATATGCCTCCACAAGTTATTGAGTATGATCCATCCGAGTTACCCTTCATGCAGGAAGATTCCATAAAGATGATTCTCCCATGGACAGATGAAAAGAAGACTACAAAGTACCATCAGAAGGAGCTGGGATCCATCCATATTATACAAGAAGAAGATGAGAAACATGAAGAAATAGTCAAAGAGACAATCCACACAGAGCCTTCATATGATGAGATTACACCTTGCATCGATTTCAATGAAGGAATTCTTGTGCTCATGTGGGACAAAAGAAAGTGAAAGCCCATATATGACCAAAAAGACAACAATTCATGGCTTGGCCCTTACATCATCAGGAAGAAGTTTGACAAAGAAAGGTATTATCTGACAACATTAGACGGGAGAAAGATGCCACTACCTGTAGATGGGTCTCTTCTCCAACCTCACATCCAAGTCAGAGGACTTCTTTAGGGCCCATGCCCTAGGTAAGTAATTTTGATTCCCCGCATTTGCATCTTAATTGATCATACTAGTTTAGATGCATTTCATTTTCATTTTGCTCTACTTGCATATTGATTTCATGCTTAGATTAGAATTTATTGAAAAAATGTCAAAATTTTATTTTTCTAGCTTAGTTGGTTTGGATTATGATCATATGAGAACAAGGATGAGTAGGTCATCCTGCATTTGACAATTTGATGTTTTCTTGCAGGCACAAGTCTACCAAGAGATGATGCAGTTCTCATGCACTCTACGGTGAGCACATGTCCCCAAGTAGGAGCCAAATGTTATCCCCATTTTGTGGATAACTAAGGAAATCATGTCTCGAGGCCCTCAGGTTGCAGATGTGGAGTGCCAAGAGACTACATGACCAACAATACCCTTTTGCACAGATGGAAAACCCACTCACCACTACAGATGGTTACAGTTTTACAAATGGCATCCACCACACCAGATGGCTTCCAGAAGGCAGTGGGCCTTGCTCCATGAGGTACAAGTCAGTATTATGGTGAGCATCATTTCAATATTTAAGCCATTTGATTATGTTGTATCTTAGATTGCTCTAGATTTCATTATATGTGCTTGGACATTATGCCTTTTTTCCTGCTTCACCTTGGTGGTTGAAATTGTGCCCTAGTAAGTGGTTTTCCTTGGGGATGGGTTTGCTACTGGGAACTCCCTTAATGAGCCACCGTACCGTTCCTGACCATACTTACCACTTTCCATTATTGTTCCCCTCAATTTCCTTATCTCTTAGGATTTTAGGGTGTATTGACCCAAGAAGGGGTTGTTCCTCACTATGGCAAGAAGGGGCTAAAGGCCCAAAGGGATTAGTTTTTGGTAAAAGATAAAATCCTTATATAAACCTTACAAATGCTTTTCCCAGAGATCACCCAAGAAAGCAATAAAAAACTTATCTTTGAATAAAGGGGACCCACAATATAATAAAATGATTAAAAGGTTAGTTAAAGGATAATAGGTCTCATCACGAGCCAACCTATCACGTCCATGGATATCTAGTGTTATGACATTGTCATCATCTGGTCACCAAACCAGGGCAATGTCTCTTAGTTGCATGGCTGAGAGAAAGGGGGTCTCATCATGAGCCAACCTTCTCATTTACATTAGGTATTTGTGGGTGACATTGCCATCACCTGGTCACCACGCTAGGCCAATGACCTTCAATCTCTCCTTATTCTATTTTGAAAGAAAATAAAGAAAGAAATATGAAAGGAAATTGATGGGCTTGGAAAAAGTGCATTGCGGATGAAGGTACCAAACACCCTCTACAAAGGCACCCATGGATGAGACACTACGACCCCTTGTATGTCATGAGCCTTATGCCCATTGAGTCTTGACCCCTACCACCTCATCCACTTTACATGGCTTAGAGAGGGATATCTTGGAATTTCTCCTTGACCTAGGGCAAGACCTACCCAATAACACACCTCGTCAACCCTCCCACCCTTAAGCTTGACATGTCACATAATGTCTTTGAGCTGTTAATTGTTCGATATAGTGATCTTTGATGCACATGATTAGATGGATTATTTATTGATTGGATCCAATTATCATGATGTTATGACTTGAGATCCTTGGAGGGTGTGTTCATTTGCTTTTGCAGGACCTAGATGATGGACAATTTTGGGAGAACAAGCCTAGCTTGAGCTTCCATGGGGCTACAAGACCATAGGTTGGATGCCAGGGGCCCGCATGCCAGATGAGAGAGAGATGACTTGGACGGACTCGATGATGATTCAGACAACCTAACCCACCCATTACTTTCCAAATGATTTTTCTAGGAGGGGAAAAACGTTCCATTTTTTAGCTTGACGTCATTATCTTCGGGGCTAGGGCATGATGGTGAGGTGCCACTTTTTGACACATGGACGTTTGAGGAGGAGAAGGGTCTTCACCATGATATGAGTTCCTAGATGCTTGACACATGGTCTTTGGCGGCCCATCCATGCTTCCCCAACACCAACAACTTCCTCAAAGTGGCAAAACACCCCCTAAAGGTGTGACGTCCTCCTAAATTAGGGTTTAATTTGTGCAAAAAGTGAAATTTTAAGTGAATTGTTTAATATTACTTTGTTAAGGAGGCAAGATTAGGGTTGTTGACCCCTAATCTTGTGTTTTACTCATTTTTTAGACAAGCTATGTTAGCTAAATTTTGTATAAATAGAGATCATAAGATCTCATTTTAACCATAACTCTTCCTCTTGTGAGAGACTTGGTCTGAAATTTTCGGCCCTCTTGGTTCTTTTATTTCTTGTGCACTTGTGTATGGCTATACTTGTGAATGGTTGATGGAAGAAGTGATGCACTAACCTTGGAAGACTATTCTATTGCTATTGTGGTGGATTATCTTGGCATTTTCCCTTGAATTTGTATGGTTTTTACTTTCTTGCTATCATTTGTTTCAAGTCAAGGTTATTGTGCTAGGAACTAGGTGGGAAGTATAAGGGCATACACCCCCACCTTAGTCTTCATCACTTTATGCTTCATCTTATTGCTTAGAAAGGGGTTTTCTAAGAGAAGTATAAGGGTATACACCCTCTTAGCCTAAACCCTAGGCTAGAGAAACTTGCCTTGGGAAGTAAAAGGGCTTACACTCCCAAGGAGGTAGATTCTCTAAGCTCCTTTGAATCCATTAACTCAATAATAAAGGCACTAGTCATACTCGTTTTTGCATTGGAGATATAAAATCATTGCCTTGGGAAACGTAATTTTTGACCTTTTGAAAGTTATCTTGCTTAAAGTTGATTTGTCTCATCGAGAGGAGTTTTCCCCCACTAGGGCATCCCCCCCTCTCCCAATACTCTAATTATTGTTATAAACTTTAACCTACAACCATTAGGGCATCATAACCCTAGCTATTAATACTCTCATAACTCCTAAACTAATCCTAGACTGGCTCTCTAACTTTGCTCATTTACTCTACTAACTAGGGAACATCGTTTGAGCTAGTTCTTGGAAAATTTTCATGGTTGATTTTGTTGCTGCTTACCACTGAATGCTACAGCCATAAGGCTGCAATTTTATGCAGAAAACACATGTTTACAACAACCATCTTATCTAGCTTCTTAAGTGCCAATTTTCAACCTATATTCATTGTTAAGTTTGATGTTGATTTACCTAACTAATCTAGATTTTTATATGATGATTTTAGGTGTTTGTTTGCCGATATAAGTTGATATCTAATGCTGCAAATTAGGGACAACAAGCTTAACTTGTTGATCCAACTAACATATATCATTGCAAAGTGTGTTTTCTTGTGTCTCGGGAAGGTACAATCATCTAGAAAAGTACTATACCCGTGGGGCAACAATTACTTGACTTGCAAGGCATTTCTCCCTACCTTTCATTCCACTTAGAATTGACCTCTAGGGGCTTTACTTCCACTTCCCTCCATTTCCGTCTCAATCTCCCTAAGGTCACGGAGATCACTTCCCTAGAGTGACCTAGTCACTCTTGAAGTGCGAGACCTACATCGATGTGACATTGTGTGTAGGAATCCCAAGTTGTAGCACTTACCTTGTGGTTGGGTCGGGCTTTGTCCAAACTACAATTTGCGCTATAACACTCCCCACTCACATTTACAAGTGACATGTTGAGCTCTTAAAGGTTTACCCTCGATAAAAAAAAATATGATCTAACTACATTAACCTTTACATTTTTTCATATTTGAGGAATTTCTTTACACCACAGTCAACTTTATAATTGCATAAATTGAAGGTTTTTTTTAATATCTATCTATATATATATATATGACTTTTAGCTTTAGCATTTAAAAGTAGTGTATTCCTCCTGTATCAAAACTTCTATACATTTAACAATATAATTAAAAAAAAAAAAAACATTTTCTTTAACATTGCAAAATAATTTTATACATTTTAGAAAATACAAAACACATTTACTTAAACATTTTAAAATAATTCTATACATTTTAGAAAATAAAAAACATATTTATTTCAACATTGCAAAATTGTCTATTGAAGTCGAAGTTATCCGGAAACTAGAGGTAATACGTTAAGACAACTTGTGATACATATTTACCCTAAAATTTTGATATAAAAAAATCCTTAAATTTGAAATCATTTTAAGAATACTTAATTTTATGTTAAAATTGATTAAATTATTAAATAAATTATTGTTATTGGGAAATCATTATATATACTTGTACATAAGATAAAATAATAAACAATATATAAATTAAAATATATATCATTAAATTAAAAAATATATTAAATTTAATAATTGTATATAAAAATATATATGTTAAAATTGATTAAATTATTAAATAAATTATTTTTTTTGTTTGTTAATTTGTGCGGGACCTG
Organism: Picea sitchensis; assembly: GCA_010110895.2. Classification (NCBI taxonomy): domain Eukaryota; kingdom Viridiplantae; phylum Streptophyta; class Pinopsida; order Pinales; family Pinaceae; genus Picea; species Picea sitchensis. Next base: position 115,906 of record SNQJ01S0063316.1, read on the forward strand.
TTGGTTATGCGATTAACCTGTGGCTTGAGAAACCGCGATTTAGGGGCATCTAAGCTGTCAAAATCACTCGCTCGTGGATCGCACTCGGCCTGAGCCACACCAACCCTTAACATGGTTAGATTTTTTGTCCCCGCAGGGTTCGAACCAGTGACTTTAACATCACAGAATGACTTAACAACACACTCCACCTCGGAGACAAATTACTAAATAAATTATTGTTATTAAAAAATCATTATATATACTTATACATAAAATAAAATAATAAACAATATATAAATTAAAATATATATCATTAAATTAAAAAATATATTAAATTTAATAACCGTATATAAAAATATAAATGTTGTTTAATAATTTTTTTTGAATTTTTAATTATTAAATTGAACTATTAAAAATAATAGAAAAGGTTTATTTTTTATTGCATTTACCAATATTTCATTTGTTATTGGTTAAGAATCAACCATGAATGATTAAAAAAAAAGCATTATATCTTGTAAACGGTTACATTACTTATTATATCTTGTAAACGGTTACATTAATTACCAATTACAGAGACATGTAAGCTAAGGTGGTATATATGATTTGATATAGACACGACTATACATCCATTGACTGGACAGGTAATGAATTAAAATCCGTAGGTCTGTCACTTTATAATTAATGATAATTAAATATACATCCATTGAGTGGACATGTAATTAATTAATATCCATGGGTCAGTCACTTTATAATTAATGGTAATTAAATAACGAGTACAAAAGAGTACATATTACAATCCACGTGGAGTTATGTTAAATTTCATAGATTTTATATTGATAAAAATTGTCTAAGTTACAGAAAAATCAAAATTTAAAAAGTTAAAAAATAAATTTTAATAATTCAAAAAACTAATTTAATAAAGTATATATATATAAAACATTGTAAAAACTTTATTAAGAACAAAAAAAAAATCAAAGCAACTAATTAAAAGTCAAATAAATTTGACTTATAACCAATTACAATATAATAACATGTATAATAATTTTTTGGGTTGCGACAAAAACCCTTTGGTTATCTTATAACTTGACAGACACATTGTTATCGTAACTATGGTCATCAATGTTATATTTATATTATTATTCTACACTAATAATAATAATATATTAGTCTAATATATAATAATATTAGGTATCTCTTACAACTTGACAGATACATCGTTACGTAATATGGTATATGATTTGGGAAGTAGTTTAAAGGTTTACCTTTTGCTTTTTTATATATTTTTTGATTAATTTTGTTTGAAATTTAGTCAGAAATGGTTGAAATTGTAAATTTGAGTTGTTGGGAGTGTACAATTCGAGTGCTTTAGGGGTTTTTCAGGAAGATTCCGATGATGGTTGCCCATAAAAAGCCAAAAGATAGAACGTTTAAACACTACCATTTGAGAAGTATATTAGTGTGGCAATGGTTGAAATTGTAAATTTCAGTTGTTGGGACTGTACAATTCAAGTGCTCTAGCGGTTTTTTAGGAAGATTCCGATGATGGTTGCCCCAAAAAAAGCCAAAAGATAGAATGTTTAAACACTACCATTTGAGAAGTACATCAATTTGCCAATAATAATATCAAAATGATATCAGAGTTGGAAACATGATTTGAAAAGCACATTGCATGCAAATATAATATGATATGGTGAAGCTTACTAGCCTCACAAATATGTTATAACTGGTTTTCATGGATTATCTTGGAAACATATATGTTATCATTGGTTTGTATGGATTATCTCGAGACATATATGTTATCGTTGGTTTGTATGGATTATCTGGAATCATAATGGATAGGGACAAAGACTAAAACATGAAAATTTCATAATTCCACCTTTACCATCTTTAGTTTAACAGACCAGAGCATAAATTATAAAACTCCCCAACGACCTGTTCTAATATAGGGCATGATTGAGGGCCATGTGTAACATGGCCATGAAAAAATCCATGATTCAATATCTTATTCATGAACCAAAATGATAGTACATACGCATAAATATATATGGAATGTAAATTAACCATGTAACAGTTAAATGTCTCGGACAATTAAACTGCCAAAATAAACTACCAAAACTACCCTCTAGTTACCCTTTATTTAAATAAAGTTACAAATATCCCGAAGGATTAGTCAACATTCCCCCCTTAATCCGAACGGACATCTGACATGCCAAACAACATTTGGAATCGTTCAAAATTTTCACGTCCCAAAGCTTTGGTAAAAATATCTGCGATTTGTTCTGAAGTGGAACAATGTCTCAAATGAATGGTTTTGGCCTTAACATGATGTCGAATCAAGTGATATTTGGTGTTGATATGCTTGGTTCGATCATGGAATCTAGTATTCTTGGCCAATTGAATGGATGAAGTGTTGTCAACAAGTAGAGGTGTTGAAGTCAACTATTTATCCTACAAGTCTTCAAGGATTTTTCTAAGACATATAATTTATTTTGTGGCTTGAGCTACTGCTACATATTTGTTGATGATTGCAGCTATGTGAGACATTCTCCAGCTTAAAAACCTGTGAGATGTGTTTCATTGCAGTTATGTGAGTCTTTCTCTCAGCTTACAAACCTAAGAGAAATCCCCTAAGAAGGGTACGTGGTTCCTACCTGAGATAGAGCTAGAATGTAGAGATGACCTCCTCCATTCAAAGAGTTGAGAAGAACTCCATATGATTATCCATTGGGAAAGGCGATCTGTTGAGTTAGATGTGCCTGTGGCCGAGCACAAGGTGAACATGTGAAATCCCAAAGTGTTGGGTGCATCGTCACATGAACATAAATGAAGATGATGTATTAGCCTCCTTTGAGAAGCAGAGTTGACGAGAAACTCCAGATGATTCTCCTGTGCAAGGAAGTGAGAAAGAAGATCTGTAGAGTGGACATTCCTGTGGACGAGCACAGGTGAACGTGTGAATATCTAGTTCTTTTGTGTAATGCAGTGAGCCAGAGATATGGACATCCCTATGGATGTGCCCCTAGTGGATGAGCACTAGTGGGTGTATCAGATCCCTTGCTATATTTTTCAAGAGTCAGACCTGCATGTAACCCTAATTGTAATGTAAAGGGTACAGGTCGGCCTTACCTTAATGTGACTGGTAATTAATGTAAAATATAAATTAATCTGGTTAATATTAATTATAAGCTAGTGAGGTCGGCCCTGTTGTGCCAATAAACATTTCTGTTGATAGGTTCATGTTAGTATAAGTAAAGGTAAATTCCCCAATGAGGAAATTGATCTTTCTTGTGAGTTTGGAAATTTCAGAAAGTACACTTCCTTGGGAAAAGTGTGCACCTCTTTTGGGTGCTAGTTTTCTAGGGTTTGAGCACCCTCTTGTGTGCTAGGGTTTATCTTGGTGGCGAAGGTCTTTCTCTTGAAGAATATAGAAAAGGATTTGGCTGTTTTTTCTTCCCTTGTTGAGAAGGGTTTCCTAAAATACTTCTTGTGTTCTTGTGTATGGTGCTTCTTCTTGTGATCTTGGTTGCTGCAATACTTATGGTTATGGTTAAATGATAAAAATGGAATGAAATTCATGCTTAACCTTGTCTATTGAAAAATCAACACGGTATCAGAGCATAGGTCTTGGAAGAACCCATTTCACAAGCATCCACCAAGTCTCAACCCACTTTTTGCAAAACCGTACGACCCTTCTAGGGTTTCCAGAAAATTCCGTACGACCCCCCTTTTCAGTTGTAATTCAACCCTTAATACTTGGACGCTAGGACTAATTTTGGCATAGAAGAGTATGACCTCCTCCAACGCATCTCCATAAGCCCTCAAAGTGAAATTCCAAGAAATTTTTCTTTTTGACCCTAGGGTTTCAAGGGTGCCAAAATTTCCTGTAGAATATTAATTTTAGATTTCTGAAGAAACGTTCTCCTGAATCAACAACATCTCTGTAACACTATCAAGTTGATTTTTGGCAGTCATAAGTCCAATATAATCCAAGATTGCTAATTCAACCTAATCATTAGGTTTTCAAAATCCAGTTGGCAAGAATTTGAAGAAACCAATCAAACGAAGAACAAAGCATTAGTAGAAGATAGACTTGATGGAGCAAGCAACTTCAGCTCCTGGAAATCAAGGCTTCAAGTCACCCTTGAAGAAGATGATCTCTTGGATGTGGTAACTAAAACCCTGCCAGCCACAGTTACAGATCTAGAGAAAAATATAAGAAAGGAAGAAGATGTCAAAGCAAGAAAATTAATCATGTACTCAGTAAGAGATCACCTCTTACCCCGTATTGTCAACCTGAAGACAACCTATGATATATATGAATATCTGAAAGAAATGTTTGAAAGTGACAACACCCTTAGAGCTCTTACCTTAAAGATCCAACTTCAAAGTACCAAGATGATGAAAGGTGACACAATTTCCATCTTCTTCATTAAGTTATCAGAGATTAAAGAACAACTAGAGACCATCGGGGAAATCATGTCTGATAGAGAAATTGTCTTAACCACTCTCCAGAATCTTCCAAAATCGTGGGACCGTTTCCTTCAGAGTATCAATGGAAGAGAATATCTACCAACCTTTGATCGTCTATGGACATATTGTACTCAAGAAGAACTTAGACTTAGAAATAGAGGAGTGGAAGATTCCTCAGAAGAAAATCATGCTCTTGCACTTCACACAAAGAAAGGAGGAAAATTTAAAAGAAATTTCAGGCAAACATTTAAAGGTGAAAAGTCTTCATCAAACCTAGGTTATCAAAGAAGAGACGTCTCAGAAATCCAGTGCTTCAAATGTGACAATTATGGACACTATGCAAGAAACTGTCCAACTAGGAAGAAGGGAAGACAATATGCTTCCACCGCTGACATTGATCCAGACCCACCTCAAAAGAATGAAGAGAATAGAGAGGAGAAGCACTTCCTCTAAAACTAAAACATGACTACAAATCAGGTAAATCGATTGATTTCAATTTTCTATAGTTGAGTACATTTTTGAATAAATCCCTAGTATGGGAGCCCTCAAAGACTTGGACCATTATCCCTGGTACGAGAGTTTAAACCATATTTAATTGATTATTATGCGAGAACAAACAGAAACGTTGTCCTTAAGAGAAGAGATACCCATCCAACAAACCTAGAGAATCTCAAATGGAGATTGACAGTAAAATAATACCTTCTCCCCCTTCAGTAGTTCAGAGGGAGACATACATTATTCATGTTGATCCAATTGCTCCAGTTGATATGTTCAGAGATATTGCAGTAGGGCATAAAAGGCCCACCTAGACTCACTCTACAAGAGGCAGAGAAACAAAAAAGCCTCTCAAGGCAGATTCTGAGAAAGTAAAAGAGATCTTCAAAGCTATCCTTCAATCATGAGCCACCTTATTGATGATGAGCCTCCTTGTCTTAGAGAAGCCACAAGAGAACATGTATGGAAAGATGCCATAACAAAAGAATACCGACATATCTTAAAGAATGATGCATAAGATATTATTCAGGGACCAGAAGGGAATTCTATGGTAACCTTCAGGTGGATCTATAAGATCAAAACATGCAACTGATGGAAGTGTTTAGAAATACAAAACGAGATCTATAGCCAGAGTTTTCTCACAAACAGAGGGAGTTTTCTATGATGAGACACTTGATCCAGTAAACCCGTTACACCTCCATCCGTACTTCCATCCATGAGATGGAAACTATATCATATAGATAAATTCTTGATGAGTTTGGAGTTCAGCAAGAGTGTTGCTGATCCAAACCTATATCATTACAATATTAGTGACAAAAACCCGATTTTGGTGACTTATTCATAAAGCCTTGTTATGATCCTTGAATTTTGAATTCGAGATGAAGAATCTGAGTATGATGCAGTTCTTCTTGGGACAAGAAGTACGACAGAGAGCCGATGATATTTTCCTAAGTCAAGGAAAATATACAATGAAAATATTAAATAAGTTCAGTATGACAGAATGTAAAATCCATCGTGATGGAAGAATATTGATGATGATTCAGACGAAACTGTTCCACAACTGATTGGATCACTGATATATCTGGTTAACACCAGACTTGATTCATGCCATGCAGTAAATGTATTTATTCATTCCATGAGTCAACTGAGACAGACTCACTAGAAAAAAACAAAACATATATTGAGATATATTCAAGACACAATTGGATATGGCTTGAGATATGCCTCCAATGTGAACTTGAGTTTGCAGGATATGCCGATTCATATTAAGTAGAAAGTACAGTGAACTGGAAGAGCACATCTGGTTGATGTTCTACCATGAAGTTTACCATGGTTTCCTGATACCGCATGAAAAAAAACTCTATGGCCTTGAATACCACAGAGGCAGAGTATATAACATTGAGTGTGCAAAGCAATGTGGCTTCACAAGCTTTTGACAGATTTACTTGACCATGAGATGGATCCTTTGATGATAACAAAGAGCTGTGTGTAAAGCTCCTTGAGAACCTAGTATTTCCTGATGGATCGAAACCCGATGAAATATCCTTATATCAGAGATATGATGCAAAGGAAAATCGTACACATGCAATACCTTCCTACACATGAGCAGATTGCAGACATCTTCAACAAACCAACTTGATGAAGAATGCCTTTCTAGTTGAGAGGGAGTATTGATGACTCCAACCAAGACAAAATTCAGAGTACATCCGTGTGAGACTTGGCATGATGAAGAATGCCTCCCTAGCTGAGAGGGAGTGTTGATGATTGCAACTATGTGAGACATTCTCCATATTACAAATCTGTGAGATGTGGATCATTGCAACCATGTGAGTCTTTCTCTCATCTTACAAACCTAAGAGAAACCCCCTAAGAAGGGTATGTGGTTCCTACTTGATACAGAGCTGGAATGTAGAGATGACCTCTTCCATTCAGAGAGTCGAGAAGAACTCCAGATGATTATCCAATGGGAAAGACGATATGTTGAGTTAGATGTTCCTGTGGCTGAGCACAAGGTGAACGTGTGAAATCCCAAAGTGATGGGTGCATCATCATGTGAACATAAATGAAGATGATGTATTAGCCTCCTCTGAGCACCATAGTTGATGAGAAACTCCAGATGATTCTCCTGTGTGAGGAAGTGGGAAAGAAGATCTGTAGAGTGGACTTGCCTGTGGATGAGCACAATTAAACGTGTGAATATCTGGTTCTTCTGTGTAATGCAGTGAGCCAGAGATATGGACATCCCTATGGATGTGCCCCTAGTGGATGAACACTAGTGGGTGTATC